>CATKUP010000728.1:0-78000 GCA_949786385.1 Onychomys leucogaster
ATCACACTCTGCTTTAGGGCGAGAAGCACACTCTTGCTTACTAGAGTCTCTGATACAGCAGGATATCTGAGTGTGCCCAGAACAAAAGAACGGTGTTTCCTACACATATGGACCATATGTAGTCCAAATCTGCTTCTGAAACTGATACAAAGCACTGACCATCTAACATCCAATGCTTGTCAGTTAAGATGAGAAACGTGTGAGCTTCGTGAACAATGTAGTTCGTTTGAGAAGAAAAGTGACTGCCCTTACCTGAATTGAAGTCTTGCTTGTAGGAAGACACAGAGCCTGGGATTTAACTCCATTTCTGAAGTAAAACACAGAGCAGGGTAATCATCCATTGGTCACACTCTGCTTTAGAACAAGAAGCACGCTCTTGCTTTCTAGACTCTCTAAGACAGCAGGAAACGTGAGTGTGCTGAGAACAAAAGAACGGTGTTTCCTACACATACGGACATTATATAGTCCAACTCTGCTTCTGCAACTGATACAAAGCACTGGTCCTCTAACATCCAATGCTTGTCTGTTAAAATGAGAAACGTGTGAGCAAGGTTAACGATGTAGTTCCTTTGAGCTGAAAAGTGACTGC
The DNA here is from genome assembly GCA_949786385.1 of Onychomys leucogaster. Taxonomy (NCBI): domain Eukaryota; kingdom Metazoa; phylum Chordata; class Mammalia; order Rodentia; family Cricetidae; genus Onychomys; species Onychomys leucogaster. The sequence goes on from CATKUP010000728.1 coordinate 590, forward strand.
CCTTACCTGAAACGAAGTCTTGCTTGTAGGAAGACTCAGAGCCTGAGATTTAACTCCATTTCTGAAGTGAAACACACAGCATAGTTCTCATCCATAGATCACACTCTGCTTTAGAGCGAGAAGCATGCTCTTGGTTTCTAAAGTCTCTAACACAGCAGGAAACGTGAGTGTGCTGAGAACAAAAGAACGGTGTTTCCTACACATAGGGACCATATCTAGTCCAACTCTGCTTCTGAAACAGATACAAAGCACTGGTCCTCTAACATCCAATGCTTGTCAGTTAAGATGAGAAACGTGTGAGCTTCATGAATGATGTAGTTCGTTTGAGCAGAAAACTGACTGCCCTTACCTGAAACGAAGTCTTGCTTGTAGGAAGACTCAGAGCCAGGGATTTAACTCCATTTCTGAAGTGAAACACACAGCAGTGTTCTCATCCATTGATTACACTCTGCGTTTGAACAAGAAGCATGCTCTTCTTTCTAGAGTCTCTAAGACTGCAGGAAACGTGAGTTTGCTGAGAACAAAAGAACGGTGTTTCATACACATACGGACCATATCTAGTCGAACTCTGCTTCTGAAACTGATACAAAGCACTGGTCCTCTAACATCCAATGCTTGTCTGTTAGGATGAGAAACGTGTGAGGTCCGTGAACGATGTAGTTCGTTTGAGCAGAAAAGTGACTGCCCTTACCTGAAACGAAGTCTTGCTTGTAGGAAGACACCGAGCCTGGGATTTAACTCCATTTCTGATGTGAGACACACAGCAATGTTCTCATCCATGGATCACACTCTGCTTTAGAGCGAGAAGCACGCTCTTGCTTTCTAAAGTCTCTAAGACAGCAGGAAACCTGAGTGTGCTGAGAACAAAATAACGGTGTTTCCTACACATAGGGACCATATCTAGTCCAACTCTCCTTCTCAAACAGATACAAAGCATTGGTCCTCTAACATCCAATGCTTGTCAGTTAAGATGAGAAACGTGTGAGCTTCGTGAACGATGAAGTTCCTTTGAGCAGAAAACTGACTGCCCTTACCTGAAACGAAGTCTTGCTTGCAGGAAGACTCAGAGCCTGGGATTTAACTCCATTTCTGAAGTGAAACACACAGCAGTGTTCTCATCCATTGATCACACTCTGCGTTTGAACAAGAAGCATGCTCTTCTTTCTAGAGTCTCTAAGACAGCAGGAAACGTGAGTTTGCTGAGAACAAAAGAACGGTGTTTCATACACATAGGGACCATATCTAGTCGAACTCTGCTTCTGAAACTGATACAAAGCACTGGTCCTGTAACATCCAATGCTTGTCAGTTAAGATGAGAAACGTGTGAGCTTCGTGAACGATGTAGTTCGTTTGAGCAGAAAAGTGACCTCCCTTACCTGAACTGAAGTCTTGCTTGTAGGAAGACTCAGAGCCTGGGATTTAACTCCATTTCTGAAGTAAAACACACAGCAGTGTAATCATCCATTGATCACACTCTGCTTTAGAACAAGAAGCACGCTCTTGCTTTCTAGACTCTCTAAGACAGCAGGAAACGTGAGTGTGCTGAGAACAAAAGAAGGGTGTTTCATACACATAGGGACCATATCTAGTCGAACTCTGCTTCTGAAACTGATACAAAGCACTGGTCCTCTAACATCCAATGCTTGTCTATTAAGATGAGAAACGTGTGAGCTCAGTGAACGATGTAGATCGTTTGAGCAGAAAAGTGACTGCCCTTACCGGAAACGAAGTCTTGCTTGTAGTAAGACACAGAGCCTGGGATTTAAGTCCATTACTGAAGGGAAACACACAGCATAGTTCTCATCCATGGATCACACTCTGCTTTAGGGCGAGAAGCACACTCTTGCTTACTCGAGTCTCTGATACAGCAGGATATCTGAGTGTGCCCAGAACAAAAGAACGGTGTTTCCTACACATATGGACCATATGTAGTCCAAATCTGCTTCTGAAACTGATACAAAGCACTGACCATCTAACATCCAATGCTTGTCAGTTAAGATGAGAAACGTGTGAGCTTCGTGAACAATGTAGTTCGTTTGAGAAGAAAAGTGACTGCCCTTACCTGAATTGAAGTCTTGCTTGTAGGAAGACACAGAGCCTGGGATTTAACTCCATTTCTGAAGTAAAACACACAGCAGGGTAATCATCCATTGGTCACACTCTGCTTTAGAACAAGAAGCACGCTCTTGCTTTCTAGACTCTAAGACAGCAGGAAACGTGAGTGTGCTGAGAACAAAAGAACGGTGTTTCCTACACATACGGACATTATATAGTCCAACTCTGCTTCTGCAACTGATACAAAGCACTGGTCCTCTAACATCCAATGCTTGTCTGTTAAAATGAGAAACGTGTGAGCAAGGTTAACGATGTAGTTCCTTTGAGCTGAAAAGTGACTGCCCTTACCTGAAACGAAGTCTTGCTTGTAGGAAGACTCAGAGCCTGAGATTTAACTCCATTTCTGAAGTGAAACACACAGCATAGTTCTCATCCATAGATCACACTCTGCTTTAGAGCGAGAAGCATGCTCTTGGTTTCTAAAGTCTCTAACACAGCAGGAAACGTGAGTGTGCTGAGAACAAAAGAACGGTGTTTCCTACACATAGGGACCATATCTAGTCCAACTCTGCTTCTGAAACAGATACAAAGCACTGGTCCTCTAACATCCAATGCTTGTCAGTTAAGATGAGAAACGTGTAAGCTTCATGAACCATGTAGTTCCTTTGAGCAGAAAAGTGACTGCCCTTACCTGAAACGAAGTCTTGCTTGTAGGGAGACACAGAGCATGGGATTTAACTCCATTTCTGAATTGAAACACACAGCATAGTCTCATCCATGGATCACACTCTGTTTTAGAGCGAGAAGCACGCTCTTGCTTTCTAGAGTCTCTAAGACAGCAGGAAACGTGAGTGTGCCCAGAAAAAAGATCGGTGTTTCCTACACATATGGACCATATGTAGTCCAAATCTGCTTCTGAAACTGATACAAAGCACTGACCCTCTAACATCCAATGCTTGTCAGTTAAGATGAGAAACGTGTGAGCTTCAGGAATGATGTAGTTCGTTTGAGCAGAAAACTGACTGCCCTTACCTGAAACGAAGTCTTGCTTGTAGGAAGACTCAGAGCCAGGGATTTAACTCCATTTCTGAAGTGAAACACACAGCAGTGTTCTCATCCATTGATTACACTCTGTGTTTGAACAAGAAGCATGCTCTTCTTTCTAGATCTCTAAGACAGCAGGAAACGTGAGTTTGCTGAGAACAAAAGAACGGTGTTTCATACACATACGGACCATATCTAGTCGAACTCTGCTTCTGAAACTGATACAAAGCACTGGTCCTCTAACATCCAATGCTTGTCTGTTAAGATGAGAAACGTGTGAGGTCCGTGAACGATGTAGTTCGTTTGAGCAGAAAAGTGACTGCCCTTACCTGAAACGAAGTCTTGCTTGTAGGAAGACACCGAGCCTGGGATTTAACTCCATTTCTGATGTGAAACACACAGCAATGTTCTCATCCATGGATCACACTCTGCTTTAGAGCGAGAAGCACGCTCTTGCTTTCTAAAGTCTCTAAGACAGCAGGAAACCTGAGTGTGCTGAGAACAAAATAACGGTGTTTCCTACACATAGGGACCATATCTAGTCCAACTCTCCTTCTCAAACAGATACAAAGCATTGGTCCTCTAACATCCAATGCTTGTCAGTTAAGATGAGAAACGTGTGAGCTTCGTGAACGATGAAGTTCCTTTGAGCAGAAAACTGACTGCCCTTACCTGAAACGAAGTCTTGCTTGCAGGAAGACTCAGAGCCTGGGATTTAACTCCATTTCTGAAGTGAAACACACAGCAGTGTTCTCATCCATTGATCACACTCTGCGTTTGAACAAGGAGCATGCTCTTCTTTCTAGAGTCTCTAAGACAGCAGGAAACGTGAGTTTGCTGAGAACAAAAGAACGGTGTTTCATACACATACGGACCATATCTAGTCGAACTCTGCTTCTGAAACTGATACAAAGCACTGGTCCTCTAACATCCAATGCTTGTCAGTTAAGATGAGAAACGTGTGAGCTTCGTGAACGATGTAGTTCGTTTGAGCAGAAAAGTGACCTCCCTTACCTGAACTGAAGTCTTGCTTGTAGGAAGACTCAGAGCCTGGGATTTAACTCCATTTCTGAAGTAAAACACACAGCAGTGTAATCATCCATTGATCACACTCTGCTTTAGAACAAGAAGCACGCTCTTGCTTTCTAGACTCTCTAAGACAGCAGGAAACGTGAGTGTGCTGAGAACAAAAGAACGGTGTTTCATACACATAGGGACCATATCTAGTCGAACTATGCTTCTGAAACTGATACAAAGCACTGGTCCTCTAACATCCAATGCTTGTCTGTTAAGATGAGAAACGTGTGAGCTCAGTGAACGATGTAGATCGTTTGAGCAGAAAAGTGACTGCCCTTACCGGAAACGAAGTCTTGCTTGTAGTAAGACACAGAGCCTGGGATTTAAATCCATTTCTGAAGGGAAACACACAGCATAGTACTCATCCATGGATCACACTCTGCTTTAGAGCGAGAAGCACACTCTAGCTTTCTAGACTCTCTAATACAGCATGAAATCTGAGTGTGCCCAGAACAAAAGAACGGTGTTTCCTACACATATGGACCATATGTAGTCCAAATCTGCTTCTGAAACTGATACAAAGCACTGACCCTCTAACATCCAATGCTTGTCAGTTAAGATGAGAAATGTGTGAGCTTCGTGAACGATGTAGTTAGTTTGAGCAGAAAAGTGACTGCCCTTACCTGAAACGAAGTCTTGCCTGTAGGAAGACACAGAGCCTGGGATTTAACTCCATTTCTGAAGGGAAACACACAGCATAGTTCTCATCCATGGAACACACTCTGCTATAGAGCAAGAAGCACGCGCTTGCTTTCTAGAGTCTCTAATAGAGCAGGAAATCTGATTGTGCCCAGAACAATAGAACGGTGTCCGACACATAAGGACTACATGTAGTCCAAATCTTCTTCTGAAACTGATACAATCCACTGGTCCACTAACATCCAATGCTTGTCTGTTAAGATGAGAAATGTGTGAGCTCAGTGAACGATGTAGTTCGTTTGAGCTGAAAAGTGACTGCCCTTACCTGAAATGAAGTCTTGCCTGTAGGAAGACACAGAGCCTGGGATTTAACTCCATTTCGGAAGTGAAACACACAGCATTGTCTCATCCATTGATCACACTCTGCTTTAGAACAAGAAGCACGCTATTGCTTTCTAGATTCTCTAAGACAGCAGGAAATCTGAGTGTGCCCAGAACAAAAGAACGGTGTTTCCTACACATATGGACCATATCTAGTCCAACTCTTCTTCTGAAACTGATACAAAGCACTGGTCCTCTAACATCCAATGCTTGTCAATTAAGATGAGAAACGTGTGAGCTTCGTGAATGATGTAGTTCATTTGAGCAGAAAAGTGACTGCCATTACCTGAAACGAAGTCTTGCTTGTAGTAAGACACAGAGCCTGGGATTTAAGTCCATTTCTGAAGGGAAACACACACTATAGTTCTCATCCATGGATCACACTCTGCTTTAGAGCGAGAAGCACACTCTTGCTTTGTAGAGTCTCTAATACAGCAGGAAATCTGAGTGTGCCCGGAACAAAAGAACGGTGTTTCCTTAACATATGGACCATATGTAGTCCAAATCTGCTTCTGAAACTGATACAAAGCACTGACCATCTAACATCCATTGCTTGTCAGTTAAGATGAGAAACGCGTGAGCTTCATGAACGATGTAGTTCGTTTGAGCAGAAAAGTGACTGCCCTTACCTGAAATGAAGTCTTGCCTGTAGGAAGACTCAGAGCCTGGGATTTAACTCCATTTCTGAAGTCAAGCACACAGCATAGTTCTCATCCATGGATCACACTCTGCTTTAGAGCAAGAAGCACACTCTTGCTTTCTAGAGTATCTAATACAGCAGGAAATCTGAGTGTGCCCAGAACAAAAGAACGGTGTTTCCTACACATAAGGACTATATGTAGTCCAAATCCTCTTCTGAAACTGATAGAATGCACTGGTCCTCTAACATCCAGTGCTTGTCAGTTAATGAGAAACGTGTGAGCTTTGTGAATGATGTAGTTCCTTTGAACTGAAAAGTGACTGCCCTTACCTGAAACGAAGTCTTGCCTGTAGGAAGACACAGAGCCTGGGATTTAACTCCATTTCTGAAGTGAAACACACAGCATTGTCTCATCCATTGATCACACTCTGCTTTAGAACAAGAAGCACGCTATTGCTTTCTAGATTCTCTAAGACAGCAGGAAATCTGAGTGTGCCCAGAACAAAAGAACGGTGTTTCCTACACATATGGACCATATCTAGTCCAACTCTTCTTCTGAAACTGATACAAAGCACTGGTCCTCTACCATCCAATGCTTGTCAATTAAGATGAGAAACATGTGAGCTTCGTGAATGATGTCGTTCATTTGAGCAGAAAGGTGACTGCCCTTACCTGAAACGAAGTCTTGCTTGTAGTAAGACACAGAGCCTGGGATTTAAGTCAGTTTCTGAAGTGAAACACACAGCATAGTTCTCATCCATGGATCACACTCTGCTTTAGAGCAAGAAGCACGCTCTTGCTTTCTAGAGTATCTAATACAGCAGGAAATCTGATTGTGCCCAGAACAAAAGAACGGTGTTTCCTACACATACAGACTATATATAGTCCAAATCTTCTTCTGAAACTGACACAATGCACTGGTCCTCTAACATCCAATGCTTGTCAGTTAAGATGAGAAACGTGTGAGCTTCGTGAACGATGAAGTTCCTTTGAGCAGAAAACTGACTGCCCTTACCTGAAACGAAGTCTTGCTTGCAGGAAGACTCAGAGCCTGGGATTTAACTCCATTTCTGAAGTGAAACACACAGCAGTGTTCTCATCCATTGATCACACTCTGCGTTTGAACAAGGAGCATGCTCTTCTTTCTAGAGTCTCTAAGACAGCAGGAAACGTGAGTTTGCTGAGAACAAAAGAACGGTGTTTCATACACATACGGACCATATCTAGTCGAACTCTGCTTCTGAAACTGATACAAAGCACTGGTCCTCTAACATCCAATGCTTGTCAGTTAAGATGAGAAACGTGTGAGCTTCGTGAACGATGTAGTTCGTTTGAGCAGAAAAGTGACCTCCCTTACCTGAACTGAAGTCTTGCTTGTAGGAAGACTCAGAGCCTGGGATTTAACTCCATTTCTGAAGTAAAACACACAGCAGTGTAATCATCCATTGATCACACTCTGCTTTAGAACAAGAAGCACGCTCTTGCTTTCTAGACTCTCTAAGACAGCAGGAAACGTGAGTGTGCTGAGAACAAAAGAACGGTGTTTCATACACATAGGGACCATATCTAGTCGAACTATGCTTCTGAAACTGATACAAAGCACTGGTCCTCTAACATCCAATGCTTGTCTGTTAAGATGAGAAACGTGTGAGCTCAGTGAACGATGTAGATCGTTTGAGCAGAAAAGTGACTGCCCTTACCGGAAACGAAGTCTTGCTTGTAGTAAGACACAGAGCCTGGGATTTAAATCCATTTCTGAAGGGAAACACACAGCATAGTACTCATCCATGGATCACACTCTGCTTTAGAGCGAGAAGCACACTCTAGCTTTCTAGACTCTCTAATACAGCATGAAATCTGAGTGTGCCCAGAACAAAAGAACGGTGTTTCCTACACATATGGACCATATGTAGTCCAAATCTGCTTCTGAAACTGATACAAAGCACTGACCCTCTAACATCCAATGCTTGTCAGTTAAGATGAGAAATGTGTGAGCTTCGTGAACGATGTAGTTAGTTTGAGCAGAAAAGTGACTGCCCTTACCTGAAACGAAGTCTTGCCTGTAGGAAGACACAGAGCCTGGGATTTAACTCCATTTCTGAAGGGAAACACACAGCATAGTTCTCATCCATGGAACACACTCTGCTATAGAGCAAGAAGCACGCGCTTGCTTTCTAGAGTCTCTAATAGAGCAGGAAATCTGATTGTGCCCAGAACAATAGAACGGTGTCCGACACATAAGGACTACATGTAGTCCAAATCTTCTTCTGAAACTGATACAATCCACTGGTCCACTAACATCCAATGCTTGTCTGTTAAGATGAGAAATGTGTGAGCTCAGTGAACGATGTAGTTCGTTTGAGCTGAAAAGTGACTGCCCTTACCTGAAATGAAGTCTTGCCTGTAGGAAGACACAGAGCCTGGGATTTAACTCCATTTCGGAAGTGAAACACACAGCATTGTCTCATCCATTGATCACACTCTGCTTTAGAACAAGAAGCACGCTATTGCTTTCTAGATTCTCTAAGACAGCAGGAAATCTGAGTGTGCCCAGAACAAAAGAACGGTGTTTCCTACACATATGGACCATATCTAGTCCAACTCTTCTTCTGAAACTGATACAAAGCACTGGTCCTCTAACATCCAATGCTTGTCAATTAAGATGAGAAACGTGTGAGCTTCGTGAATGATGTAGTTCATTTGAGCAGAAAAGTGACTGCCATTACCTGAAACGAAGTCTTGCTTGTAGTAAGACACAGAGCCTGGGATTTAAGTCCATTTCTGAAGGGAAACACACACTATAGTTCTCATCCATGGATCACACTCTGCTTTAGAGCGAGAAGCACACTCTTGCTTTGTAGAGTCTCTAATACAGCAGGAAATCTGAGTGTGCCCGGAACAAAAGAACGGTGTTTCCTTAACATATGGACCATATGTAGTCCAAATCTGCTTCTGAAACTGATACAAAGCACTGACCATCTAACATCCATTGCTTGTCAGTTAAGATGAGAAACGCGTGAGCTTCATGAACGATGTAGTTCGTTTGAGCAGAAAAGTGACTGCCCTTACCTGAAATGAAGTCTTGCCTGTAGGAAGACTCAGAGCCTGGGATTTAACTCCATTTCTGAAGTCAAGCACACAGCATAGTTCTCATCCATGGATCACACTCTGCTTTAGAGCAAGAAGCACACTCTTGCTTTCTAGAGTATCTAATACAGCAGGAAATCTGAGTGTGCCCAGAACAAAAGAACGGTGTTTCCTACACATAAGGACTATATGTAGTCCAAATCCTCTTCTGAAACTGATAGAATGCACTGGTCCTCTAACATCCAGTGCTTGTCAGTTAATGAGAAACGTGTGAGCTTTGTGAATGATGTAGTTCCTTTGAACTGAAAAGTGACTGCCCTTACCTGAAACGAAGTCTTGCCTGTAGGAAGACACAGAGCCTGGGATTTAACTCCATTTCTGAAGTGAAACACACAGCATTGTCTCATCCATTGATCACACTCTGCTTTAGAACAAGAAGCACGCTATTGCTTTCTAGATTCTCTAAGACAGCAGGAAATCTGAGTGTGCCCAGAACAAAAGAACGGTGTTTCCTACACATATGGACCATATCTAGTCCAACTCTTCTTCTGAAACTGATACAAAGCACTGGTCCTCTACCATCCAATGCTTGTCAATTAAGATGAGAAACATGTGAGCTTCGTGAATGATGTCGTTCATTTGAGCAGAAAGGTGACTGCCCTTACCTGAAACGAAGTCTTGCTTGTAGTAAGACACAGAGCCTGGGATTTAAGTCAGTTTCTGAAGTGAAACACACAGCATAGTTCTCATCCATGGATCACACTCTGCTTTAGAGCAAGAAGCACGCTCTTGCTTTCTAGAGTATCTAATACAGCAGGAAATCTGATTGTGCCCAGAACAAAAGAACGGTGTTTCCTACACATACAGACTATATATAGTCCAAATCTTCTTCTGAAACTGACACAATGCACTGGTCCTCTAACATCCAATGCTTGTCAGTTAAGATGAGAAATGTGTGAGCTTCGTGAACGATGGAGTTAGTTTGAGCAGAAAAGTGACTGCCCTTACCTGAATTTAAGTCTTGCTTGTAGGAAGACTCAGAGCCTGGGATTTAACTCCATTTCTGAAGTAAAACGCACAGCAGTGTAATCATCCATTGATCACACTCTGCTTTAGAGCGAGAAGCACACTCTTGCTTTCTAGAATTTCTAATACAGCAGGAAATCTGAGTGTGCCCAGCACAAAAGAACGGTGTTTCCTACACATATGGACCATATCTAGTCCAACTCTTCTTCTGAAACTGATACAAAGCACTGGTCCTCTACCATCCAATGCTTGTCAATTAAGATGAGAAACGTGTGAGCTTTGTGAATGATGTAGTTCATTTGAGCAGAAAGGTGACTGCCCTTACCTGAAACGAAGTCTTGCTTGTAGTAAGACACAGAGCCTGGGATTTAAATCCATTTCTGAAGGGAAACACACAGCATAGTACTCATCCATGGATCACACTCTGCTTTAGAGCGAGAAGCACACTCTAGCTTTCTAGACTCTCTAATACAGCAGGAAATCTGAGTGTGCCCAGAACAAAAGAACGGTGTTTCCTACACTTATGGACAATATGTAGTCCAAATCTGCTTCTGAAACTGATACAAAGCACTGATCCTCTAACATCCAATGCTTGTCAGTTAAGATGAGAAATGTGTGAGATTCGTGAACGATGTAGTTAGTTTGAGCAGAAAAGTGACTGCCCTTACCTGAAACGAAGTCTTGCCTGTAGGAAGACACAGAGACTGGGATTTAACTCCATTTCTGAAGGGAAACACACAGCACAGTTCTCATCCATGAATCACACTCTGCTTTAGAGCAAGAAGCACGCTCTTGCTTTCTAGAGTATCTAATACAGCAGGAAATCTGATTGTGCCCAGAACAAAAGAACGGTGTTTCCTACACATACGGACCATATCTAGTCCAACTCTGCTTCTGAAACTGATACAATGCACTGGTCCTCTAACATCCAATGCTTGTCAGTTAAGATGAGAAACGTGTGAGGTTCGTGAAAGATGTAGTTCCTTTGAGCAGAAAAGTGACTGCCCTTACCTGAAACGAAGTCTTGCCTGTAGGAAGACACAGAGTCTGCGATTTAACTCCATTTCTGAAGGGAAACACACAGCATAGTTCTCATCCATGGATCACACTCTGCTTTAGAGCGAGAAGCACACTCTTGCTTTGTAGAGTCTCTAATACAGCAGGAAATCTGAGTGTGCCCGGAACAAAAGAACAGTCTTTCCTACACATATGGAGTATATGTAGTCCAAACCTGCTTCTGAAACTGATACAAAGCACTGACCATCTAACATCCATTGCTTGTCAGTTAAGATGAGAAACGCGTGAGCTTCATGAACGATGTAGTTCGTTTGAGCAGAAAAGTGACTGCCCTTACCTGAAACGAAATCTTGCTTGTAGTAAGACACAGAGCCTGGGATTTAAGTCAATTTCTGAAGTGAAACACACAGCATAGTTCTCATCCATGGATCACACTCTGCTTCAGAGCAAGAAGCATGCTCTTGCTTTCTAGATTATCTAATACAGCAGGAAATCTGATTGTGCCCAGAACAAAAGAACGGTGTTTCCTACACATACGGACTATATGTAGTCCAAATCTTCTTCTGAAACTGACACAGTGCACTGGTCCTCTAACATCCAATGCTTGTCAGTTAAGATGAGAAATGTGTGAGCTTCGTGAACGATGGAGTTAGTTTGAGCAGAAAAGTGACTGCCCTTACCTGAATTTAAGTCTTGCTTGTAGGAAGACTCAAGCCTGGGATTTAACTCCATTTCTGAAGTAAAACTCACATCAGTGTAATCATCCATTGATCACACTCTGATTTAGAGCGACAAGCACGCTCTTACTTTCTATAATTTCTAATACAGCAGGAAAACTGAGTGTGCCCGGAACAAAAGAACGGTGTTTCCTACACATATGGACCATATGTAGTCCAAATCTGCTTCTGAAACTGATACAAAGCACTGACCCTCTAACATCCAATGCTTGTCAGTTAAGATGAGAAATGTGTGAGCTTCGTGAATGATGTAGTTAGTTTGAGCATAAAAGTGACTGCCCTTACCTGAAACGAAGTCTTGCCTGTAGGAAGACACAGAGACTGGGATTTAACTCCATTTCTGAAGGGAAACACACAGCATAGTTGTCATCCATGGATCACACTCTGCATTAGAGCAAGAAGCACACTCCTGCTTTCTAGAGTCTCTAAGACAGCAGGAAATCTGAGTGTGCCCAGAACAAAGGAACGGTGTTTCCTACACATAAGGACTATATGTAGTCCAAAACTTCTTCTTAAACTGATAGAATGCACTGGTCCTCTAACATCCAGTGCTTGTCAGTTAAGATGAGAAACGTGTGAGCTTTGTGAATGATGTAGTTCCTTTGAACTGAAAAGTGACTGCCCTTACCTGAAACGGAGTCTTGCCTGTAGGAAGACACAGAGCCTGGGATTTAACTCCATTTCTGAAGTGAAACACACAGCATTGTCTCATCCATTGATCACACTCTGCTTGAGAACAAGAAGAACGCTATTGCTTTCTAGATTCTCTAAGACAGCAGGAAACATGAGTGTGCTGAGAACAAAAGAACGGAGTTTCCTACACATATGGACCATATCTAGTCCAACTCTTCTTCTGAAACTGATACAAAGCACTGGTCCTCTACCATCCAATGCTTGTCAATTAAGATGAGAAACGTGTGAGCTTCGTGAATGATGTAGTTCATTTGAGCAGAAAAGTGACTGCCCTTACCTTAAAGGAAGTCTTGCTTGTAGTAAGACACAGAGCCTGGGATTTAAGTCAATTTCTGAAGTGGAAAACACAGCATAGTTCTCATCCATGGATCACACTCTGCTTTAGAGCAAGAAGCACGCTCTTGCTTTCTAGAGTATCTAATACAGCAGGAAATCTGATTGTGCCCAGAACAAAAGAACGGTGTTTCCTACACATACGGACTATATGTAGTCCAAATCTTCTTCTGAAACTGACACAATGCACTGGTCCTCTAACATCCAATGCTTGTCAGTTAAGATGAGAAATGTGTGAGCTTCGTGAACGATGTAGTTCCTTTGAACTGAAAAGTGACTGCCCTTACCTGACACGAAGTCTTGCCTATAGGAAGACACAGAGTCTGGGATTTAACTCCATTTCTAAAGGGAAACATACAGCATAGTTCTCATCAATGGATCACACTCTGCTTTAGAGCAAGAAGCACGCTCTTGCTTTCTAGAGTCTCTAATAGAGCAGGAAGTCTGATTGTGCCCAGAACAAAAGAACGGTGTTTCCCACACATACTGACTATATGTAGTCCAAATCTTCTGAAACTGATACAATGCACTGGTCCTCTAACATCCAATGCTTGTCAATTAAGATGAGAAACGTGTGAGCTTCGTGAATGATGTAGTTCATTTGAGCAGAAAAGTGACTGCCCTTACTTGAAACGAAGTCTTGCTTGTAGTAAGACACAGAGCCTGGGATTTAAGTCCATTTCTGAAGGGAAACACACAGCATAGTTCTCATCCATGGATCACACTTTGCTTTGGAGCGAGAAGCACACTCTTGTTTTGTAGAGTCTCTAATACAGCAGGAAATCTGAGTGTGCCCGGAACATAAGAACGGTGTTTCCTACACATATGGAACATATGTAGTCCAAATCTGCTTCTGAAACTGATACAAAGCACTGACCATCTAACATCCAATGCTTGTCAGTTAAGATGAGAAACGTGTGAGCTTCATGAACGATGTAGTTCGTTTGAGCAGAAAAGTGACTGCCCTTACCTGAAACGAAGTCTTGCCTGTAGGAAATCTCAGAGCCTGGGATTTAACTCCATTTCTGAAGTGAAGCACACAGCATAGTTCTCATCCATGGATCACACTCTGATTTAGAGCAAGAAGCACACTCTAGCTTTCTAGACTCTCTAATACAGCAGGAAATCTGAGTGTGCCCAGAACAAAAGAACGGTGTTTCCTACACATATGGACCATATGTAGTCCAAATCTGCTTCTGAAACTGATACAAAGCACTGACCCTCTAACATCCAATGCTTGTCAGTTAAGATGAGAAATGTGTGAGCTTCGTGAACGATGTAGTTAGTTTGAGCAGAAAAGTGACTGCCCTTACCTGAAACGAAGTCTTGCCTGTAGGAAGACACAGAGCCTGGGATTTAACTCCATTTCTGAAGGGAAACACACAGCATAGTTCTCATCCATGGATCACACTCTGATTTAGAGCAAGAAGCACGCTCTTGCTTTCTAGAGTCTCTAATAGAGCAGGAAATCTGATTGTGCCCAGAACAATAGAACGGTGTCCGACACATACGGACTATATGTAGTCCAAATCTTCTTCTGAAACTGATACAATCCACTGGTCCACTAACATCCAATGCTTGTCTGTTAAGATGAGAAATGTGTGAGCTCAGTGAACGATTTAGTTCCTTTGAGCTGAAAAGTGACTGCCCTTACCTGAAACGAAGTCTTGCCTGTAGGAAGACACAGAGCCTGGGATTTAACTCCATTTCGGAAGTGAAACACACAGCATTGTCTCATCCATTGATCACACTCTGCTTTAGAGCAAGAAGCACACTCTTGCTTTCTAGAGGCTCTAAGACAGCAGGAAATCTGAGTGTGCGCAGAACAAAAGAACGGTGTTTCCTACACATACAGACTATATTTAGTCCAAATCTTCTTCTGAAACTGATAAAATGCACTGGTCCTCTAACATCCAGTGCTTGTCAGTTAAGATGAGAAACGTGTGAGCTTTGTGAATGATGTAGTTCCTTTGAACTGAAAAGTGACTGCCCTTACCTGAAACGAAGTCTTGCTTGTAGTAAGACACAGAGCCTGGGATTTAAATCCATTTCTGAAGGGAAACACACAGCATAGTACTCATCCATGGATCACACTCTGCTTTAGAGCGAGAAGCACACTCTAGCTTTCTAGACTCTCTAATACAGCAGGAAATCTGAGTGTGCCCAGAACAAAAGAACGGTGTTTCCTACACATATGGACCATATGTAGTCCAAATCTGCTTCTGAAACTGATAGAATGCTTTGGTCCTCTAACATCCAGTGCTTGTCAGTTAAGATGAGAAACTTGTGAGCTTTGTGAATGATGTAGTTCCTTTGAACAGAAAGGTGACTGCCCTTACCTGAAACGAAGTCTTGCTTGTAGTAAGACACAGAGCCTGGGATTTTAGTCAGTTTCTGAAGTGAAACACACAGCATAGTTCTCATCCATGGATCACACTCTGCTTTAGAGCGAGAAGCACGCTCTTGCTCTCTAGAGTATCTAATACAGCAGGAAATCTGATTGTGCCCAGAACAAAAGAACGGTGTTTCCTACACATACAGACTATATGTAGTCAAAATCTTCTTCTGAAACTGATACAAAGCACTGACCCTCTAACATCCAATGCTTGTCAGTTAAGATGAGAAATGTGTGAGCTTCGTGAACGATGTAGTTAGTTTGAGCAGAAAAGTGACTGCCCTTACCTGAAACGAAATCTTGCCTGTAGGAAGACACAGAGCCTGGGATTTAACTCCATTTCTGAAGGGAAACACACAGCATAGTTCTCATCCATGAATCACACTCTGCTTTAGAGCAAGAAGCACGCTCTTGCTTTCTAGAGTCTCTAATACAGCAGGAAATCTGAGTGTGCCCGGAACAAAAGAACGGTGTTTCCTACACATAGGGATCATATGTAGGCCAAATCTGCTTCTGAAACTGATACAAAGCACTGACCATCTAACATCCATTGCTTGTCAGTTAAGATGAGAAACGCGTGAGCTTCATGAACGATGTAGTTCGTTTGAGCAGAAAAGTGACTGCCCTTACCTGAAACGAAGTCTTGCCTGTAGGAAGACTCAGAGCCTGGGATTTAACTCCATTTCTGAAGTCAAGCACACAGCATAGTTCTCATCCATGGATCACACTCTGCTATAGAGCAAGAAGCACACTCTTGCTTTCTAGAGTTTCTAAGACAGCAGGAAATCTGAGTGTGCCCAGAACAAAAGAACGGTGTTTCCTACACATAAGGACTATATGTAGTCCAAATCTTCTTCTGAAACTGATAGAATGCACTGGTCCTCTAACATCCAGTGCTTGTCAGTTAAGATGAGAAACGTGTGAGCTTTGTGAATGATGTAGTTCCTTTGAACTGAAAAGTGACTGCCCTTACCATAAACGAAGTCTTGCCTGTAGGAAGACACAGAGCCTGGGATTTAAGTCAGTTTCTGAAGCGAAACACACAGCATAGTTCTCATCCATGGATCACAGTCTGCTTTAGAGCAAGAAGCACGCTCTTGCTTTCTAGAGTATCTAATACAGCATGAAATCTGATTGTGCCCAGAACAAAAGAACGGTGTTTCCTACACATACGGACTATATGTAGTCCAAATCTTCTTCTGAAACTGACACAATGCACTGGTCCTCTAACATCCAATGCTTGTCAGTTAAGATGAGAAATGTGTGAGCTTCGTGAACGATGTAGTTAGTTTGAGCAGAAAAGTGACTGCCCTTACCTGAATTTAAGTCTTGCTTGTAGGAAGACTCAGAGCCTGGGATTTAACTCCATTTCTGAAGTAAAACACACAGCAGTGTAATCATCCATTGATCACACTCTGCTTTAGAGCGAGAAGCACACTCTTGCTTTCTAGAATTTCTAATACAGCAGGAAATCAGAGTGTGCCCAGAACAAAAGAACGGTGTTTCCTACACATATGGACCATATCTAGTCCAACTCTTCTTCTGAAACTGATACAAAGCACTGGTCCTCTAACATGCAATGCTTGTCAATTAAGATGAGAAACGTGTGAGCTTTGTGAATGATGTAGTTCCTTTGAACTGAAAAGTGACTGCCCTTACCTGAAACGAAGTCTTGCCTGTAGGAAGACACAGAGCCTGGGATTTAACTCCATTTCTGAAGTGAAACACACAGCATTGTCTCATCCATTGATCACACTCTGCTTTAGAACAAGAAGCACGCTATTGCTTTCTTGATTCTCTAAGACAGCAGGAAATCTGAGTGTGCCCAGAACAAAAGAACAGTGTTTCCTACACATTTGGACCATATCTAGTCCAACTCTTCTTCTGAAACTGATACAAAGCACTGGTCCTCTACCATCCAATGCTTGTCAATTAAGATGAGAAACGTGTGAGCTTCGTGAATGATGTAGTTCATTTGAGCAGAAAGGTGACTGCCCTTACCTGAAACGAAGTCTTGCTTGTAGTAAGACACAGAGCCTGGGATTTTAGTCAGTTTATGAAGTGAAACACACAGCATAGTTCTCATCCATGGATCACACTCTGCTTTAGAGCAAGAAGCACGCTCTTGCTTTCTAGAGTATCTAATACAGCATGAAATCTGATTGTGCCCAGAACAAAAGAACGGTGTTTCCTACACATACGGAGTATATGTAGTCCAAATCTTCTTCTGAAACTGACACAATGCACTGGTCCTCTAACATCCAATGCTTGTCAGTTAAGATGAGAAATGTGTGAGCTTCGTGAACGATGTAGTTAGTTTGAGCAGAAAAGTGACTGCCCTTACCTGAAACAAAGTCTTGCCTGTAGGAAGACACAGAGACTGGGATTTAACTCCATTTCTGAAGGGAAACACACAGCATAGTTCTCATCCATGAATCACACTCTGCTTTAGAGCAAGAAGCACACTCTTGCTTTGTAGAGTCTCTAATACAGCAGGAAATCTGAGTGTGCCCGGAACAAAAGAACGGTGTTTCCTACACATAGGGATCATATGTAGTCCAAATCTGCTTCTGAAACTGATACAAAGCACTGACCATCTAACATCCATTGCTTGTCAGTTAAGATGAGAAACGCGTGAGCTTCATGAACGATGTAGTTCGTTTGAGCAGAAAAGTGACTGCCCTTACCTGAAACGAAGTCTTGCCTGTAGGAAGACTCAGAGCCTGGGATTTAACTCCATTTCTGAAGTCAAGCACACAGCATAGTTCTCATCCATGGATCACACTCTGCTTTAGAGCAAGAAGCACACTCTTGCTTTCTAGATTCTCTAAGACAGCAGGAAATCTGAGTGTGCCCAGAACAAAAGAACGGTGTTTCCTAAACATACGGACTATATGTAGTCCAAATCTTCTTCTGAAACTGATAGAATGCACTGGTCCTCTAACATCCAGTGCTTGTCAGTTAAGATGAGAAACGTGTGAGCTTTGTGAATGATGTAGTTAGTTTGAGCAGAAAAGTGACTGCCCTTACCTGAAACGAGGTCTTGCCTGTAGGAAGACACAGAGCCTGGGATTTAACTCCAATTCTGAAGTGAAACACACAGCATTGTCTCATCCATTGATCACACTCTGCTTTAGAACAAGAAGCACGCTATTGCTTTCTAGATTCTCTAAGACAGCAGGAAATCTGAGTGTGCCCAGAACAAAAGAACGGTGTTTCCTACACATATGGAGCATATCTAGTCCAACTCTTCTTCTGAAACTGATACAAAGCACTGGTCCTCTACCATCCAATGCTTGTCAATTAAGATGAGAAACGTGTGAGCTTCGTGAATGATGTAGTTCCTTTGAACTGAAAAGTGACTGCCCTTACCTGAAACGAAGTCTTGCTTGTAGTAAGACACAGAGCCTGGGATTTAAATCCATTTCTGAAGGGAAACACACAGCATAGTACTCATCCATGGATCACACTCTGCTTTAGAGTGAGAAGCACACTCTAGCTTTCTAGACTCTCTAATACAGCGGGAAATCTGAGTGTGCCCAGAACAAAAGAACGGTGTTTCCTACACTTATGGACCATATGTAGTCCAAATCTGCTTCTGAAACTGATACAAAGCACTGACCCTCTAACATCCAATGCTTGTCAGTTAAGATGAGAAATGTGTGAGCTTCGTGAACGATGTAGTTAGTTTGAGCAGAAAAGGGACTGCCCTTACCAGAAACGAAGTCTTGCCTGTAGGAAGACACAGAGACTGGGATTTAACTCCATTTCTGAAGGGAAACACACAGCATAGTTCTCATCCATGAATCACACTCTGCTTTAGAGCAAGAAGCACGCTCTTGCTTTCTAGAGTATCTAGTACAGCAGGAAATCTGATTGTGCCCAGAACAAAAGAACGGTGTTTCCAACACATACGGACCA
This sequence comes from Onychomys leucogaster, assembly GCA_949786385.1. NCBI lineage: Eukaryota > Metazoa > Chordata > Mammalia > Rodentia > Cricetidae > Onychomys > Onychomys leucogaster. The sequence goes on from CATKUP010000728.1 coordinate 19,635, forward strand.
TATCTAGTCCAACTCTGCTTCTGAAACTGATACAATGCACTGGTCCTCTAACATCCAATGCTTGTCAGTTAAGATGAGAAACGTGTGAGGTTCGTGAACGATGTAGTTCCTTTGAGCAGAAAAGTGACTGCCCTTACCTGAAACGAAGTCTTGCCTGTAGGAAGACACAGAGTCTGCGATTTAACTCCATTTCTGAAGGGAAACACACAGCATAGTTCTCATCCATGGATCACACTCTGCTTTAGAGCGAGAAGCACACTCTTGCTTTGTAGAGTCTCTAATACAGCAGGAAATCTGAGTGTGCCCGGAACAAAAGAACGGTCGTTCCTACACATATGGACTATATGTAGTCCAAATCTGCTTCTGAAACTGATACAAAGCACTGACCATCTATCATCCATTGCTTGTCAGTTAAGATGAGAAACGCGTGAGCTTCATGAACGATGTAGTTCGTTTGAGCAGAAAAGTGACTGCCCTTACCTGAAACGAAGTCTTGCCTGTAGGAAGACTCAGAGCCTGGGATTTAACTCCATTTCTGAAGTCAAGCACACAGCATAGCTCTCATCCATGGATCACACTCTGCTTTAGAGCAAGAAGCACACTCTTGCTTTCTAGATTCTCTAAGACAGCAGGAAATCTGAGTGTGCCCAGAACAAAAGAACGGTGTTTCCTAAACATACGGACTATATGTAGTCCAAATCTTCTTCTGAAACTGATAGAATGCACTGGTCCTCTAACATCCAGTGATTGTCAGTTAAGATGAGAAACGTGTGAGCTTTGTGAATGATGTAGTTCCTTTGAACTGAAAAGTGACTGCCCTTACCTGAAACGAAGTCTTGCCTGTAGGAAGACACAGAGCCTGGGATTTAACTCCATTTCTGAAGTGAAACACACAGCATTGTCTCATCCATTGATCACACTCTGCTTTAGAACAAGAAGCACGCTATTGCTTTCCAGATTCTCTAAGACAGCAGGAAATCTGAGTGTGCCCAGAACAAAAGAACAGTGTTTCCTACACATTTGGACCATATCTAGTCCAACTCTTCTTCTGAAACTGATACAAAGCACTGGTCCTCTACCATCCAATGCTTGTCAATTAAGATGAGAAACGTGTGAGCTTCGTGAATGATGTAGTTCATTTGAGCAGAAAGGTGACTGCCCTTACTTGAAACGAAGTCTTGCTTGTAGTAAGACACAGAGCCTGGGATTTTAGTCAGTTTATGAAGTGAAACACACAGCATAGTTCTCATCCATGGATCACACTCTGCTTTAGAGCAAGAAGCACGCTCTTGCTTTCTAGATTATCTAATACAGCATGAAATCTGATTGTGCCCAGAACAAAAGAACGGTGTTTCCTACACATACGGAGTATATGTAGTCCAAATCTTCTTCTGAAACTGACACAATGCACTGGTCCTCTAACATCCAATGCTTGTCAGTTAAGATGAGAAATGTGTGAGCTTCGTGAACGATGTAGTTAGTTTGAGCAGAAAAGTGACTGCCCTTACCTGAAACGAAGTCTTGCCTGTAGGAAGACACAGAGACTGGGATTTAACTCCATTTCTGAAGGGAAACACACAGCATAGTTCTCATCCATGAATCACACTCTGCTTTAGAGCAAGAAGCACACTCTTGCTTTGTAGAGTCTCTAATACAGCAGGAAATCTGAGTGTGCCCGGAACAAAAGAACGGTGTTTCCTACACATAGGGATCATATGTAGTCCAAATCTGCTTCTGAAACTGATACAAAGCACTGACCATCTAACATCCATTGCTTGTCAGTTAAGATGAGAAACGCGTGAGCTTCATGAACGATGTAGTTCGTTTGAGCAGAAAAGTGACTGCCCTTACCTGAAACGAAGTCTTGCCTGTAGGAAGACTCAGAGCCTGGGATTTAACTCCATTTCTGAAGTCAAGCACACAGCATAGTTCTCATCCATGGATCACACTCTGCTTTAGAGCAAGAAGCACACTCTTGCTTTCTAGATTCTCTAAGACAGCAGGAAATCTGAGTGTGCCCAGAACAAAAGAACGGTGTTTCCTAAACATACGGACTATATGTAGTCCAAATCTTCTTCTGAAACTGATAGAATGCACTGGTCCTCTAACATCCAGTGCTTGTCAGTTAAGATGAGAAACGTGTGAGCTTTGTGAATGATGTAGTTAGTTTGAGCAGAAAAGTGACTGCCCTTACCTGAAACGAGGTCTTGCCTGTAGGAAGACACAGAGCCTGGGATTTAACTCCAATTCTGAAGTGAAACACACAGCATTGTCTCATCCATTGATCACACTCTGCTTTAGAACAAGAAGCACGCTATTGCTTTCTAGATTCTCTAAGACAGCAGGAAATCTGAGTGTGCCCAGAACAAAAGAACGGTGTTTCCTACACATATGGAGCATATCTAGTCCAACTCTTCTTCTGAAACTGATACAAAGCACTGGTCCTCTACCATCCAATGCTTGTCAATTAAGATGAGAAACGTGTGAGCTTCGTGAATGATGTAGTTCCTTTGAACTGAAAAGTGACTGCCCTTACCTGAAACGAAGTCTTGCTTGTAGTAAGACACAGAGCCTGGGATTTAAATCCATTTCTGAAGGGAAACACACAGCATAGTACTCATCCATGGATCACACTCTGCTTTAGAGTGAGAAGCACACTCTAGCTTTCTAGACTCTCTAATACAGCGGGAAATCTGAGTGTGCCCAGAACAAAAGAACGGTGTTTCCTACACTTATGGACCATATGTAGTCCAAATCTGCTTCTGAAACTGATACAAAGCACTGACCCTCTAACATCCAATGCTTGTCAGTTAAGATGAGAAATGTGTGAGCTTCGTGAACGATGTAGTTAGTTTGAGCAGAAAAGGGACTGCCCTTACCAGAAACGAAGTCTTGCCTGTAGGAAGACACAGAGACTGGGATTTAACTCCATTTCTGAAGGGAAACACACAGCATAGTTCTCATCCATGAATCACACTCTGCTTTAGAGCAAGAAGCACGCTCTTGCTTTCTAGAGTATCTAGTACAGCAGGAAATCTGATTGTGCCCAGAACAAAAGAACGGTGTTTCCAACACATACGGACCATATCTAGTCCAACTCTGCTTCTGAAACTGATACAATGCACTGGTCCTCTAACATCCAATGCTTGTCAGTTAAGATGAGAAACGTGTGAGGTTCGTGAACGATGTAGTTCCTTTGAGCAGAAAAGTGACTGCCCTTACCTGAAACGAAGTCTTGCCTGTAGGAAGACACAGAGTCTGCGATTTAACTCCATTTCTGAAGGGAAACACACAGCATAGTTCTCATCCATGGATCACACTCTGCTTTAGAGCGAGAAGCACACTCTTGCTTTGTAGAGTCTCTAATACAGCAGGAAATCTGAGTGTGCCCGGAACAAAAGAACGGTCGTTCCTACACATATGGACTATATGTAGTCCAAATCTGCTTCTGAAACTGATACAAAGCACTGACCATCTATCATCCATTGCTTGTCAGTTAAGATGAGAAACGCGTGAGCTTCATGAACGATGTAGTTCGTTTGAGCAGAAAAGTGACTGCCCTTACCTGAAACGAAGTCTTGCCTGTAGGAAGACTCAGAGCCTGGGATTTAACTCCATTTCTGAAGTCAAGCACACAGCATAGCTCTCATCCATGGATCACACTCTGCTTTAGAGCAAGAAGCACACTCTTGCTTTCTAGATTCTCTAAGACAGCAGGAAATCTGAGTGTGCCCAGAACAAAAGAACGGTGTTTCCTAAACATACGGACTATATGTAGTCCAAATCTTCTTCTGAAACTGATAGAATGCACTGGTCCTCTAACATCCAGTGATTGTCAGTTAAGATGAGAAACGTGTGAGCTTTGTGAATGATGTAGTTCCTTTGAACTGAAAAGTGACTGCCCTTACCTGAAACGAAGTCTTGCCTGTAGGAAGACACAGAGCCTGGGATTTAACTCCATTTCTGAAGTGAAACACACAGCATTGTCTCATCCATTGATCACACTCTGCTTTAGAACAAGAAGCACGCTATTGCTTTCCAGATTCTCTAAGACAGCAGGAAATCTGAGTGTGCCCAGAACAAAAGAACAGTGTTTCCTACACATTTGGACCATATCTAGTCCAACTCTTCTTCTGAAACTGATACAAAGCACTGGTCCTCTACCATCCAATGCTTGTCAATTAAGATGAGAAACGTGTGAGCTTCGTGAATGATGTAGTTCATTTGAGCAGAAAGGTGACTGCCCTTACTTGAAACGAAGTCTTGCTTGTAGTAAGACACAGAGCCTGGGATTTTAGTCAGTTTATGAAGTGAAACACACAGCATAGTTCTCATCCATGGATCACACTCTGCTTTAGAGCAAGAAGCACGCTCTTGCTTTCTAGATTATCTAATACAGCATGAAATCTGATTGTGCCCAGAACAAAAGAACGGTGTTTCCTACACATACGGAGTATATGTAGTCCAAATCTTCTTCTGAAACTGACACAATGCACTGGTCCTCTAACATCCAATGCTTGTCAGTTAAGATGAGAAATGTGTGAGCTTCGTGAACGATGTAGTTAGTTTGAGCAGAAAAGTGACTGCCCTTACCTGAAACGAAGTCTTGCCTGTAGGAAGACACAGAGACTGGGATTTAACTCCATTTCTGAAGGGAAACACACAGCATAGTTCTCATCCATGAATCACACTCTGCTTTAGAGCAAGAAGCACACTCTTGCTTTGTAGAGTCTCTAATACAGCAGGAAATCTGAGTGTGCCCGGAACAAAAGAACGGTGTTTCCTACACATAGGGATCATATGTAGTCCAAATCTGCTTCTGAAACTGATACAAAGCACTGACCATCTAACATCCATTGCTTGTCAGTTAAGATGAGAAACGCGTGAGCTTCATGAACGATGTAGTTCGTTTGAGCAGAAAAGTGACTGCCCTTACCTGAAACGAAGTCTTGCCTGTAGGAAGACTCAGAGCCTGGGATTTAACTCCATTTCTGAAGTCAAGCACACAGCATAGTTCTCATCCATGGATCACACTCTGCTTTAGAGCAAGAAGCACACTCTTGCTTTCTAGATTCTCTAAGACAGCAGGAAATCTGAGTGTGCCCAGAACAAAAGAACGGTGTTTCCTAAACATACGGACTATATGTAGTCCAAATCTTCTTCTGAAACTGATAGAATGCACTGGTCCTCTAACATCCAGTGCTTGTCAGTTAAGATGAGAAACGTGTGAGCTTTGTGAATGATGTAGTTAGTTTGAGCAGAAAAGTGACTGCCCTTACCTGAAACGAGGTCTTGCCTGTAGGAAGACACAGAGCCTGGGATTTAACTCCAATTCTGAAGTGAAACACACAGCATTGTCTCATCCATTGATCACACTCTGCTTTAGAACAAGAAGCACGCTATTGCTTTCTAGATTCTCTAAGACAGCAGGAAATCTGAGTGTGCCCAGAACAAAAGAACGGTGTTTCCTACACATATGGAGCATATCTAGTCCAACTCTTCTTCTGAAACTGATACAAAGCACTGGTCCTCTACCATCCAATGCTTGTCAATTAAGATGAGAAACGTGTGAGCTTCGTGAATGATGTAGTTCCTTTGAACTGAAAAGTGACTGCCCTTACCTGAAACGAAGTCTTGCTTGTAGTAAGACACAGAGCCTGGGATTTAAATCCATTTCTGAAGGGAAACACACAGCATAGTACTCATCCATGGATCACACTCTGCTTTAGAGCGAGAAGCACACTCTAGCTTTCTAGACTCTCTAATACAGCAGGAAATCTGAGTGTGCCCAGAACAAAAGAACGGTGTTTCCTACACTTATGGACCATATGTAGTCCAAATCTGCTTCTGAAACTGATACAAAGCACTGACCCTCTAACATCCAATGCTTGTCAGTTAAGATGAGAAATGTGTGAGCTTCGTGAACGATGTAGTTAGTTTGAGCAGAAAAGGGACTGCCCTTACCAGAAACGAAGTCTTGCCTGTAGGAAGACACAGAGACTGGGATTTAACTCCATTTCTGAAGGGAAACACACAGCATAGTTCTCATCCATGAATCACACTCTGCTTTAGAGCAAGAAGCACGCTCTTGCTTTCTAGAGTATCTAATACAGCAGGAAATCTGATTGTGCCCAGAACAAAAGAACGGTGTTTCCTACACATACGGACCATATCTAGTCCAACTCTGCTTCTGAAACTGATACAATGCACTGGTCCTCTAACATCCAATGCTTGTCAGTTAAGATGAGAAACGTGTGAGGTTCGTGAACGATGTAGTTCCTTTGAGCAGAAAAGTGACTGCCCTTACCTGAAACGAAGTCTTGCCTGTAGGAAGACACAGAGTCTGCGATTTAACTCCATTTCTGAAGTGAAACACACAGCATTGTCTCATCCATTGATCACACTCTGCTTTAGAACAAGAAGCACGCTATTGCTTTCCAGATTCTCTAAGACAGCAGGAAATCTGAGTGTGCCCAGAACAAAAGAACAGTGTTTCCTACACATTTGGACCATATCTAGTCCAACTCTTCTTCTGAAACTGATACAAAGCACTGGTCCTCTACCATCCAATGCTTGTCAACTAAGATGAGAAACATGTGAGCTTCGTGAATGATGTAGTTCATTTGAGCAGAAAGGTGACTGCCCTTACCTGAAATGAAGTCTTGCTTGTAGTAAGACACAGAGCCTGGGATTTTAGTCAGTTTATGAAGTGAAACACACAGCATAGTTCTCATCCATGGATCACACTCTGCTTTAGAGCAAGAAGCACGCTCTTGCTTTCTAGAGTATCTAATACAGCAGGAAATCTGAGTGTGCCCGGAACAAAAGAACGGTGTTTCCTACACATAGGGATCATATGTAGTCCAAATCTGCTTCTGAAACTGATACAAAGCACTGACCATCTAACATCCATTGCTTGTCAGTTAAGATGAGAAACGCGTGAGCTTCATGAACGATGTAGTTCGTTTGAGCAGAAAAGTGACTGCCCTTACCTGAAACGAAGTCTTGCTTGTAGTAAGACACAGAGCCTGGGATTTAAGTCAGTTTCTGAAGCGAAACACACAGCATAGTTCTCATCCATGGATCACAGTCTGCTTTAGAGCAAGAAGCACGCTCTTGCTTTCTAGAGTATCTAATACAGCATGAAATCTGATTGTGCCCAGAACAAAAGAACGGTGTTTCCTACACATACGTACTATATGTAGTCCAAATCTTCTTCTGAAACTGACACAATGCACTGGTCCTCTAACATCCAATGCTTGTCAGTTAAGATGAGAAATGTGTGAGCTTCGTGAACGATGTAGTTAGTTTGAGCAGAAAAGTGACTGCCCTTACCTGAATTTAAGTCTTGCTTGTAGGAAGACTCAGAGCCTGGGATTTAACTCCATTTCTGAAGTAAAACACACAGCAGTGTAATCATCCATTGATCACACTCTGCTTTAGAGCGAGAAGCACACTCTTGCTTTATAGAATTTCTAATACAGCAGGAAATCTGAGTGTGCCCAGAACAAAAGAACGGTGTTTCCTACACATATGGACCATATCTAGTCCAACTCTTCTTCTGAAACTGATACAAAGCACTGGTCCTCTAACATGCAATGCTTGTCAATTAAGATGAGAAACGTGTGAGCTTCGTGAATGATGTAGTTCCTTTGAACTGAAAAGTGACTGCCCTTACCTGAAAGGAAGTCTTGCTTGTAGTAAGACACAGAGCCTGGGATTTAAATCCATTTCTGAAGGGAAACACACAGCATAGTACTCATCCATGGATCACACTCTGCTTTAGAGCGAGAAGCACACTCTAGCTTTCTAGACACTCTAATACAGCAGGAAATCTGAGTGTGCCCAGAACAAAAGAACGGTGTTTCCTACACTTATGGACCATATGTAGTCCAAATCTGCTTCTGAAACTGATACAAAGCACTGACCCTCTAACATCCAATGCTTGTCAGTTAAGATGAGAAATGTGTGAGCTTCGTGAACGATGTAGTTAGTTTGAGCAGAAAAGGGACTGCCCTTACCAGAAACGAAGTCTTGCCTGTAGGAAGACACAGAGACTGGGATTTAACTCCATTTCTGAAGGGAAACACACAGCATAGTTCTCATCCATGATACACACTCTGCTTTAGAGCAAGAAGCACGCTCTTGCTTTCTAGAGTATCTAATACAGCAGGAAATCTGATTGTGCCCAGAACAAAAGAACGGTGTTTCCTACACATAAGGACCATATCTAGTCCAACTCTGCTTCTGAAACTGATACAATGCACTGGTCCTCTAACATCCAATGCTTGTCAGTTAAGATGAGAAACGTGTGAGGTTCGTGAACGATGTAGTTCCTTTGAGCAGAAAAGTGACTGCCCTTACGTGAAACGAAGTCTTGCCTGTAGGAAGACACAGAGTCTGCAATTTAACTCCATTTCTGAAGGGAAACACACAGCATAGTTCTCATCCATGGATCACACTCTGCTTTAGAGCGAGAAGCACACTCTTGCTTTGTAGAGTCTCTAATACAGCAGGAAATCTGAGTGTGCCCGGAACAAAAGAACGGTCTTTCCTACACATATGGACTATATGTAGTCCAAATCTGCTTCTGAAACTGATACAAAGCACTGACAATCTAACATCCATTGCTTGTCAGTTAAGATGAGAAACGCGTGAGCTTCATGAACGATGTAGTTCGTTTGAGCAGAAAAGTGACTGCCCTTACCTGAAACGAAGTCTTGCCTGTAGGAAGACTCAGAGCCTGGGATTTAACTCCATTTCTGAAGTCAAGCACACAGCATAGCTCTCATCCATGGATCACACTCTGCATTAGAGCAAGAAGCACACTCTTGCTTTCTAGAATCTCTAAGACAGCAGGAAATCTGAGTGTGCCCAGAACAAAAGAAAGGTGTTTCCTACACATACGGACTATATGTAGTCCAAATCTTCTTCTGAAACTGATAGAAGGCACTGGTCCTCTAACATCCAGTGATTGTCAGTTAAGATGAGAAACGTGTGAGCTTTGTGAATGATGTAGTTCCTTTGAACTGAAAAGTGACTGCCCTTACCTGAAACGAAGTCTTGCCTGTAGGAAGACACAGAGCCTGGGATTTAACTCCATTTCTGAAGTGAAACACACAGCATTGTCTCATCCATTGATCACACTCTGCTTTAGAACAAGAAGCACGCTATTGCTTTCTAGATTCTCTAAGACAGCAGGAAATCTGAGTGTGCCCAGTACAAAAGAACGGTGTTTCCTACACATTTGGACCATATCTAGTCCAACTCTTCTTCTGAAACTGATACAAAGCACTGGTCCTCTACCATCCAATGCTTGTCAATTAAGATGAGAAACGTGTGAGCTTCGTGAATGATGTAGTTCATTTGAGCAGAAAGGTGACTGCCCTTACCTGAAACGAAGTCTTGCTTGTAGTAAGACACAGAGCCTGGGATTTTAGTCAGTTTCTGAAGTGAAACACACAGCATAGTTCTCATCCATGGATCACACTCTGCTTTAGAGCAAGAAGCACGCTCTTGCTTTCTAGAGTATCTAGTACAGCATGAAATCTGATTGTGCCCAGAACAAAAGAACGGTGTTTCCTACACATACAGACTATATGTAGTCCAAATCTTCTTCTGAAACTGACACAATGCACTGGTCCTCTAACATCCAATGCTTGTCAGTTAAGATGAGAAATGTGTGAGCTTCGTGAACGATGTAGTTAGTTTGAGCAGAAAAGTGACTGCCCATACCTGAATTTAATTCTTGCTTGTAGGAAGACTCAGAGACTGGGATTTAACTCCATTTCTGAAGTAAAACACACAGCAGTGTAATCATCCATTGATCACACTCTGCTTTAGAGCGAGAAGCACACTCTTGCTTTCTAGATTTCTAATACAGCAGGAAATCTGAGTGTGCCCAGAACAAAAGAACGGTGTTTCCTACACATATGGACCATATCTAGTCCAACTCTTCTTCTGAAACTGATACAAAGCACTGGTCCTCTAACATGCAATGCTTCAGTTAAGATGAGAAACGTGTGAGCTTCGTGAATGATGTAGTTCCTTTGAACTGAAAAGTGACTGCCCTTACCTGAAAGGAAGTCTTGCTTGTAGTAAGACACAGAGCCTGGGATTTAAATCCATTTCTGAAGGGAAACACACAGCATAGTACTCATCCATGGATCACACTCTGCTTTAGAGCGAGAAGCACACTCTAGCTTTCTAGACTCTCTAAGACAGCAGGAAATCTGAGTGTGCCCAGAACAAAAGAACGGTGTTTCCTACACTTATGGACCATATGTAGTCCAAATCTGCTTCTGAAACTGATACAAAGCACTGACCCTCTAACATCCAATGCTTGTCAGTTAAGATGAGAAATGTGTGAGCTTCGTGAACGATGTAGTTAGTTTGAGCAGAAAAGGGACTGCCCTTACCAGAAACGAAGTCTTGCCTGTAGGAAGACACAGAGACTGGGATTTAACTCCATTTCTGAAGGGAAACACACAGCATTGTCTCATCCATTGATCACACTCTGCTTTAGAACAAGAAGCACGCTATTGCTTTCTAGATTCTCTAAGACAGCAGGAAATCTGAGTGTGCCCAGAACAAAAGAACGGTGTTTCCTACACATATGGACCATATCTAGTCCAACTCTTCTTCTGAAACTGATACAAAGCACTGGTCCTCTACCATCCAATGCTTGTCAATTAAGATGAGAAACGTGTGAGCTTCGTGAATGATGTAGTTCATTTGAGCAGAAAGGTGACTGCCCTTACCTGAAACGAAGTCTTGCTTGTAGTAAGACACAGAGCCTGGGATTTTAGTCAGTTTCTGAAGTGAAACACACAGCATAGTTCTCATCCATGGTTCACACTCTGCTTTAGAGCAAGAAGCACGCTCTTGCTTTCTAGAGTATCTAATACAGCATGAAATCTGATTGTGCCCAGAACAAAAGAACGGTGTTTCCTACACATACGGAGTATATGTAGTCCAAATCTTCTTCTGAAACTGACACAATGCACTGGTCCTCTAACATCCAATGCTTGTCAGTTAAGATGAGAAATGTGTGAGCTTCGTGAACGATGTAGTTAGTTTGAGCAGAAAAGTGACTGCCCTTACCTGAAACGAAGTCTTGCCTGTAGGAAGACACAGAGACTGGGATTTAACTCCATTTCTGAAGGGAAACACACAGCATAGTTCTCATCCATGAATCACACTCTGCTTTAGAGCAAGAAGCACACTCTTGCTTTGTAGAGTCTCTAATACAGCAGGAAATCTGAGTGTGCCTGGAACAAAAGAACGGTGTTTCCTACACATAGGGATCATATGTAGTCCAAATCTGCTTCTGAAACTGATACAAAGCACTGACCATCTAACATCCATTGCTTGTCAGTTAAGATGAGAAACGCGTGAGCTTCATGAACGATGTAGTTCGTTTGAGCAGAAAAGTGACTGCCCTTACCTGAAACGAAGTCTTGCCTGTAGGAAGACTCAGAGCCTGGGATTTAACTCCATTTCTGAAGTCAAGCACACAGCATAGTTCTCATCCATGGATCACACTCTGCTTTAGAGCAAGAAGCACACTCTTGCTTTCTAGAGTCTCTAAGACAGCAGGAAATCTGAGTGTGCCCAGAACAAAAGAACGGTGTTTCCTACACATAAGGACTATATGTAGTCCAAATCTTCTTCTGAAACTGATAGAATGCACTGGTCCTCTAACATCCAGTGCTTGTCAGTTAAGATGAGAAACGTTTGAGCTTTGTGAATGATGTAGTTCCATTGAACTGAAAAGTAACTGCCCTTACCATAAACGAAGTCTTGCCTGTAGGAAGACACAGAGACTGGGATTTAACTCCATTTCTGAAGGGAAACACACAGCATTGTCTCATCCATTGATCACACTCTGCTTTAGAACAAGAAGCACGCTATTGCTTTCTAGATTCTCTAAGACAGCAGGAAATCTGAGTGTGCCCAGAACAAAAGAACGGTGTTTCCTACACATATGGACCATATCTAGTCCAACTCTTCTTCTGAAACTGATACAAAGCACTGGTCCTCTACCATCCAATGCTTGTCAATTAAGATGAGAAACGTGTGAGCTTCGTGAATGATGTAGTTCATTTGAGCAGAAAGGTGACTGCCCTTACCTGAAACGAAGTCTTGCTTGTAGTAAGACACAGAGCCTGGGATTTTAGTCAATTTCTGAAGTGAAACACACAGCATAGTTCTCATCCATGGATCACACTCTGCTTTAGAGCAAGAAGCACGCTCTTGCTTTCTAGAGTATCTAATACAGCATGAAATCTGATTGTGCCCAGAACAAAAGAACGGTGTTTCCTACACATACAGACTATATGTAGTCCAAATCTTCTTCTGAAACTGACACAATGCACTGGTCCTCTAACATCCAATGCTTGTCAGTTAAGATGAGAAATGTGTGAGCTTCGTGAACGATGTAGTTAGTTTGAGCAGAAAAGTGACTGCCCTTACCTGAATTTAAGTCTTGCTTGTAGGAAGACTCAGAGACTGGGATTTAACTCCATTTCTGAAGTAAAACACACAGCAGTGTAATCATCCATTGATCACACTCTGCTTTAGAGCGAGAAGCACACTCTTGCTTTCTAGATTTCTAATACAGCAGGAAATCTGAGTGTGCCCAGAACAAAAGAACGGTGTTTCCTACACATATGGACCATATCTAGTCCAACTCTTCTTCTGAAACTGATACAAAGCACTGGTCCTCTAACATGCAATGCTTCAGTTAAGATGAGAAACGTGTGAGCTTCGTGAATGATGTAGTTCCTTTGAACTGAAAAGTGACTGCCCTTACCTGAAACGAAGTCTTGCTTGTAGTAAGACACAGAGCCTGGGATTTAAATCCATTTCTGAAGGGAAACACACAGCATAGTACTCATCCATGGATCACACTCTGCTTTAGAGCGAGAAGCACACTCTAGCTTTCTAGACTCTCTAAGACAGCAGGAAATCTGAGTGTGCCCAGAACAAAAGAACGGTGTTTCCTACACTTATGGACCATATGTAGTCCAAATCTGCTTCTGAAACTGATACAAAGCACTGACCCTCTAACATCCAATGCTTGTCAGTTAAGATGAGAAATGTGTGAGCTTCGTGAACGATGTAGTTAGTTTGAGCAGAAAAGGGACTGCCCTTACCAGAAACGAAGTCTTGCCTGTAGGAAGACACAGAGACTGGGATTTAACTCCATTTCTGAAGGGAAACACACAGCATTGTCTCATCCATTGATCACACTCTGCTTTAGAACAAGAAGCACGCTATTGCTTTCTAGATTCTCTAAGACAGCAGGAAATCTGAGTGTGCCCAGAACAAAAGAACGGTGTTTCCTACACATATGGACCATATCTAGTCCAACTCTTCTTCTGAAACTGATACAAAGCACTGGTCCTCTACCATCCAATGCTTGTCAATTAAGATGAGAAACGTGTGAGCTTCGTGAATGATGTAGTTCATTTGAGCAGAAAGGTGACTGCCCTTACCTGAAACGAAGTCTTGCTTGTAGTAAGACTCAGAGCCTGGGATTTTAGTCAGTTTCTGAAGTGAAACACACAGCATAGTTCTCATCCATGGTTCACACTCTGCTTTAGAGCAAGAAGCACGCTCTTGCTTTCTAGAGTATCTAATAGAGCATGAAATCTGATTGTGCCCAGAACAAAAGAACGGTGTTTCCTACACATACGGAGTATATGTAGTCCAAATCTTCTTCTGAAACTGACACAATGCACTGGTCCTCTAACATCCAATGCTTGTCAGTTAAGATGAGAAATGTGTGAGCTTCGTGAACGATGTAGTTAGTTTGAGCAGAAAAGTGACTGCCCTTACCTGAAACGAAGTCTTGCCTGTAGGAAGACACAGAGACTGGGATTTAACTCCATTTCTGAAGGGAAACACACAGCATAGTTCTCATCCATGAATCACACTCTGCTTTAGAGCAAGAAGCACACTCTTGCTTTGTAGAGTCTCTAATACAGCAGGAAATCTGAGTGTGCCCGGAACAAAAGAACGGTGTTTCCTACACATAAGGACTATATGTAGTCCAAATCTTCTTCTGAAACTGATAGAATGCACTGGTCCTCTAACATCCAGTGCTTGTCAGTTAAGATGAGAAACGTGTGAGCTTTGTGAATGATGTAGTTAGTTTGAGCAGAAAAGTGACTGCCCTTACCTGAAACGAGGTCTTGCCTGTAGGAAGACACAGAGCCTGGGATTTAACTCCAATTCTGAAGTGAAACACACAGCATTGTCTCATCCATTGATCACACTCTGCTTTAGAACAAGAAGCACGCTATTGCTTTCTAGATTCTCTAAGACAGCAGGAAATCTGAGTGTGCCCAGAACAAAAGAACGGTGTTTCCTACACATATGGACCATATCTAGTCCAACTCTTCTTCTGAAACTGATACAAAGCACTGGTCCTCTACCATCCAATGCTTGTCAGTTAAGATGAGAAACGTGTGAGCTTCGTGAATGATGTAGTTCATTTGAGCAGAAAGGTGACTGCCCTTACCTGAAACGAAGTCTTGCTTGTAGTAAGACACAGAGCCTGGGATTTAAGTCAGTTTCTGAAGCGAAACACACAGCATAGTTCTCATCCATGGATCACAGTCTGCTTTAGTGCAAGAAGCACGCTCTTGCTTTCTAGAGTATGTAATACAGCATGAAATCTGATTGTGCCCAGAACAAAAGAACGGTGTTTCCTACACATACGGACTATATGTAGTCCAAATCTTCTTCTGAAACTGACACAATGCACTGGTCCTCTAACATCCAATGCTTGTCAGTTAAGATGAGAAATGTGTGAGCTTCGTGAACGATGTAGTTAGTTTGAGCAGAAAAGTGACTGCCCTTACCTGAATTTAAGTCTTGCTTGTAGGAAGACTCAGAGCCTGGGATTTAACTCCATTTCTGAAGTAAAACACACAGCAGTGTAATCATCCATTGATCACACTCTGCTTTAGAGTGAGAAGCACACTCTTGCTTTCTAGATTTCTAATACAGCAGGAAATCTGAGTGTGCCCAGAACAAAAGAACGGTGTTTCCTACACATATGGACCATATCTAGTCCAACTCTTCTTCTGAAACTGATACAAAGCACTGGTCCTCTAACATGCAATGCTTCAGTTAAGATGAGAAACGTGTGAGCTTCGTGAATGATGTAGTTCCTTTGAACTGAAAAGTGACTGCCCTTACCTGAAACGAAGTCTTGCTTGTAGTAAGACACAGAGCCTGGGATTTAAATCCATTTCTGAAGGGAAACACACAGCATAGTACTCATCCATGGATCACACTCTGCTTTAGAGCGAGAAGCACACTCTAGCTTTCTAGACTCTCTAAGACAGCAGGAAATCTGAGTGTGCCCAGAACAAAAGAACGGTGTTTCCTACACTTATGGACCATATGTAGTCCAAATCTGCTTCTGAAACTGATACAAAGCACTGACCCTCTAACATCCAATGCTTGTCAGTTAAGATGAGAAATGTGTGAGCTTCGTGAACGATGTAGTTAGTTTGAGCAGAAAAGGGACTGCCCTTACCAGAAACGAAGTCTTGCCTGTAGGAAGACACAGAGACTGGGATTTAACTCCATTTCTGAAGGGAAACACACAGCATTGTCTCATCCATTGATCACACTCTGCTTTAGAACAAGAAGCACGCTATTGCTTTCTAGATTCTCTAAGACAGCAGGAAATCTGAGTGTGCCCAGAACAAAAGAACGGTGTTTCCTACACATATGGACCATATCTAGTCCAACTCTTCTTCTGAAACTGATACAAAGCACTGGTCCTCTACCATCCAATGCTTGTCAATTAAGATGAGAAACGTGTGAGCTTCGTGAATGATGTAGTTCATTTGAGCAGAAAGGTGACTGCCCTTACCTGAAACGAAGTCTTGCTTGTAGTAAGACACAGAGCCTGGGATTTTAGTCAGTTTCTGAAGTGAAACACACAGCATAGTTCTCATCCATGGTTCACACTCTGCTTTAGAGCAAGAAGCACGCTCTTGCTTTCTAGAGTATCTAATACAGCATGAAATCTGATTGTGCCCAGAACAAAAGAACGGTGTTTCCTACACATACGGAGTATATGTAGTCCAAATCTTCTTCTGAAACTGACACAATGCACTGGTCCTCTAACATCCAATGCTTGTCAGTTAAGATGAGAAATGTGTGAGCTTCGTGAACGATGTAGTTAGTTTGAGCAGAAAAATGACTGCCCTTACCTGAAACGAAGTCTTGCCTGTAGGAAGACACAGAGACTGGGATTTAACTCCATTTCTGAAGGGAAACACACAGCATAGTTCTCATCCATGAATCACACTCTGCTTTAGAGCAAGAAGCACACTCTTGCTTTGTAGAGTCTCTAATACAGCAGGAAATCTGAGTGTGCCCGGAACAAAAGAACGGTGTTTCCTACACATAGGGATCATATGTAGTCAAAATCTGCTTCTGAAACTGATACAAAGCACTGACCATCTAACATCCATTGCTTGTCAGTTAAGATGAGAAACGCGTGAGCTTCATGAACGATGTAGTTCGTTTGAGCAGAAAAGTCACTGCCCTTACCTGAAACGAAGTCTTGCCTGTAGGAAGACTCAGAGCCTGGGATTTAACTCCATTTCTGAAGTCAAGCACACAGCATAGTTCTCATCCATGGATCACACTCTGCTTTAGAGCAAGAAGCACACTCTTGCTTTCTAGAGTCTCTAAGACAGCAGGAAATCTGAGTGTGCCCAGAACAAAAGAACGGTGTTTCCTACACATAAGGACTATATGTAGTCCAAATCTTCTTCTGAAACTGATAGAATGCACTGGTCCTCTAACATCCAGTGCTTGTCAGTTAAGATGAGAAACGTTTGAGCTTTGTCAATGATGTAGTTCCTTTGAACTGAAAAGTGACTGCCCTTACCATAAACGAAGTTTTGCCTGTAGGAAGACACAGAGCCTGGGATTTAACTCCATTTCGGAAGTGAAACACACAGCATTGTCTCATCCATTGATCACACTCTGCTTTAGAACAAGAAGCACGCTATTGCTTTCTAGATTCTCTAAGACAGCAGGAAATCTGAGTGTGCCCAGAACAAAAGAACGGTGTTTCCTACACATATGGACCATATCTAGTCCAACTCTTCTTCTGAAACTGATACAAAGCACTGGTCCTCTACCATCCAATGCTTGTCAATTAAGATGAGAAACGTGTGAGCTTCGTGAATGATGTAGTTCATTTGAGCAGAAAGGTGACTGCCCTTACCTGAAACGAAGTCTTGCTTGTAGTAAGACACAGAGCCTGGGATTTAAGTCAGTTTCTGAAGCGAAACACACAGCATAGTTCTCATCCATGGATCACAGTCTGCTTTAGAGCAAGAAGCACGCTCTTGCTTTCTAGAGTATCTAATACAGCATGAAATCTGATTGTGCCCAGAACAAAAGAACGGTGTTTCCTACACATACGTACTATATGTAGTCCAAATCTTCTTCTGAAACTGACACAATGCACTGGTCCTCTAACATCCAATGCTTGTCAGTTAAGATGAGAAATGTGTGAGCTTCGTGAACGATGTAGTTAGTTTGAGCAGAAAAGTGACTGCCCTTACCTGAAACGAAGTCTTGCCTGTAGGAAGACACAGAGACTGGGATTTAACTCCATTTCTGAAGGGAAACACACAGCATAGTTCTCATCCATGAATCACACTCTGCTTTAGAGCAAGAAGCACACTCTTGCTTTGTAGAGTCTCTAATACAGCAGGAAATCTGAGTGTGCCCGGAACAAAAGAACGGTGTTTCCTACACATAAGGACTATATGTAGTCCAAATCTTCTTCTGAAACTGATAGAATGCACTGGTCCTCTAACATCCAGTGCTTGTCAGTTAAGATGAGAAACGTGTGAGCTTTGTGAATGATGTAGTTAGTTTGAGCAGAAAAGTGACTGCCCTTACCTGAAACGAGGTCTTGCCTGTAGGAAGACACAGAGCCTGGGATTTAACTCCAATTCTGAAGTGAAACACACAGCATTGTCTCATCCATTGATCACACTCTGCTTTAGAACAAGAAGCACGCTATTGCTTTCTAGATTCTCTAAGACAGCAGGAAATCTGAGTGTGCCCAGAACAAAAGAACGGTGTTTCCTACACATATGGACCATATCTAGTCCAACTCTTCTTCTGAAACTGATACAAAGCACTGGTCCTCTACCATCCAATGCTTGTCAATTAAGATGAGAAACGTGTGAGCTTCGTGAATGATGTAGTTCATTTGAGCAGAAAGGTGACTGCCCTTACCTGAAACGAAGTCTTGCTTGTAGTAAGACACAGAGCCTAGGATTTAAGTCAGTTTCTGAAGCGAAACACACAGCATAGTTCTCATCCATGGATCACAGTCTGCTTTAGAGCAAGAAGCACGCTCTTGCTTTCTAGAGTATCTAATACAGCATGAAATCTGATTGTGCCCAGAACAAAAGAACGGTGTTTCCTACACATACGGACTATATGTAGTCCAAATCTTCTTCTGAAACTGACACAATGCACTGGTCCTCTAACATCCAATGCTTGTCAGTTAAGATGAGAAATGTGTGAGCTTCGTGAACGATGTAGTTAGTTTGAGCAGAAAAGTGACTGCCCTTACCTGAATTTAAGTCTTGCTTGTAGGAAGACTCAGAGCCTGGGATTTAACTCCATTTCTGAAGTAAAACACACAGCAGTGTAATCATCCATTGATCACACTCTGCTTTAGAGCGAGAAGCACACTCTTGCTTTCTAGATTTCTAATACAGCAGGAAATCTGAGTGTGCCCAGAACAAAAGAACGGTGTTTCCTACACATATGGACCATATCTAGTCCAACTCTTCTTCTGAAACTGATACAAAGTACTGGTCCTCTAACATGCAATGCTTCAGTTAAGATGAGAAACGTGTGAGCTTCGTGAATGATGTAGTTCCTTTGAACTGAAAAGTGACTGCCCTTACCTGAAACGAAGTCTTGCATGTAGTAAGACACAGAGCATGGGATTTAAATCCATTTCTGAAGGGAAACACACAGCATAGTACTCATCCATGGATCACACTCTGCTTTAGAGCGAGAAGCACACTCTAGCTTTCTAGACTCTCTAAGACAGCAGGAAATCTGAGTGTGCCCAGAACAAAAGAACGGTGTTTCCTACACTTATGGACCATATGTAGTCCAAATCTGCTTTTGAAACTGATACAAAGCACTGACCCTCTAACATCCAATGCTTGTCAGTTAAGATGAGAAATGTGTGAGCTTCGTGAACGATGTAGTTAGTTTTAGCAGAATAGGGACTGCCCTTACCAGAAACGAAGTCTTTCCTGTAGGAAGACACAGAGACTGGGATTTAACTCCATTTCTGAAGGGAAACACACAGCATTGTCTCATCCATTGATCACACTCTGCTTTAGAACAAGAAGCACGCTATTGCTTTCTAGATTCTCTAAGACAGCAGGAAATCTGAGTGTGCCCAGAACAAAAGAACGGTGTTTCCTACACATATGGACCATATCTAGTCCAACTCTTCTTCTGAAACTGATACAAAGCACTGGTCCTCTACCATCCAATGCTTGTCAATTAAGATGAGAAACGTGTGAGCTTCGTGAATGATGTAGTTCATTTGAGCAGAAAGGTGACTGCCCTTACCTGAAACGAAGTCTTGCTTGTAGTAAGACACAGAGCCTGGGATTTTAGTCAGTTTCTGAAGTGAAACACACAGCATAGTTCTCATCCATGGTTCACACTCTGCTTTAGAGCAAGAAGCACGCTCTTGCTTTCTAGAGTATCTTACAGCATGAAATCTGATTGTGCCCAGAACAAAAGAACGGTGTTTCCTACACATACGGAGTATATGTAGTCCAAATCTTCTTCTGAAACTGACACAATGCACTGGTCCTCTAACATCCAATGCTTGTCAGTTAAGATGAGAAATGTGTGAGCTTCGTGAACGATGTAGTTAGTTTGAGCAGAAAAGTGACTGCCCTTACCTGAAACGAAGTCTTGCCTGTAGGAAGACACAGAGACTGGGATTTAACTCCATTTCTGAAGGGAAACACACAGCATAGTTCTCATGCATGAATCACACTCTGCTTTAGAGCAAGAAGCACACTCTTGCTTTGTAGAGTCTCTAATACAGCAGGAAATCTGAGTGTGCCCGGAACAAAAGAACGGTGTTTCCTACACATAGGGATCATATGTAGTCCAAATCTGCTTCTGAAACTGATACAAAGCACTGACCATCTAACATCCATTGCTTGTCAGTTAAGATGAGAAACGCGTGAGCTTCATGAACGATGTAGTTCGTTTGAGCAGAAAAGTGACTGCCCTTACCTGAAACGAAGTCTTGCCTGTAGGAAGACTCAGAGCCTGGGATTTAACTCCATTTCTGAAGTCAAGCACACAGCATAGTTCTCATCCATGGATCACACTCTGCTTTAGAGCAAGAAGCACACTCTTGCTTTCTAGAGTCTCTAAGACAGCAGGAAATCTGAGTGTGCCCAGAACAAAAGAACGGTGTTTCCTACACATAAGGACTATATGTATTCCAAATCTTCTTCTGAAACTGATAGAATGCACTGGTCCTCTAACATCCAGTGCTTGTCAGTTAAGATGAGAAACGTTTGAGCTTTGTGAATGATGTAGTTCCTTTGAACTGAAAAGTGACTGCCCTTACCATAAACGAAGTCTTGCCTGTAGGAAGACACAGAGCCTGGGATTTAACTCCATTTCTGAAGTGAAACACACAGCATTGTCTCATCCATTGATCACACTCTGCTTTAGAACAAGAAGCACGCTATTGCTTTCTAGATTCTCTAAGACAGCAGGAAATCTGAGTGTGCCCAGAACAAAAGAACGGTGTTTCCTACACATATGGACCATATCTAGTCCAACTCTTCTTCTGAAACTGATACAAAGCACTGGTCCTCTACCATCCAATGCTTGTCAATTAAGATGAGAAACGTGTGAGCTTCGTGAATGATGTAGTTCATTTGAGCAGAAAGGTGACTGCCCTTACCTGAAACGAAGTCTTGCTTGTAGTAAGACACAGAGCCTGGGATTTAAGTCAGTTTCTGAAGCGAAACACACAGCATAGTTCTCATCCATGGATAACAGTCTGCTTTAGAGCAAGAAGCACGCTCTTGCTTTCTAGAGTATCTAATACAGCATGAAATCTTATTGTGCCCAGAACAAAAGAACGGTGTTTCCTACACATACGTACTATATGTAGTCCAAATCTTCTTCTGAAACTGACACAATGCACTGGTCCTCTAACATCCAATGCTTGTCCGTTAAGATGCGAAATGTGTGAGCTTCGTGAACGATGTAGTTAGTTTGAGCAGAAAAGTGACTGCCCTTACCTGAATTTAAGTCTTGCTTGTAGGAAGACTCAGAGCATGGGATTTAACTCCATTTCTGAAGTAAAACACACAGCAGTGTAATCATCCATTGATCACACTCTGCTTTAGAGCGAGAAGCACACTCTTGCTTTCTAGAATTTCTAATACAGCAGGAAATCTGAGTGTGCCCAGAACAAAAGAACGGTGTTTCCTACACATATGGACCATATCTAGTCCAACTCTTCTTCTGAAACTGATACAAAGCACTGGTCCTCTAACATGCAATGCTTGTCAATTAAGATGAGAAACGTGTGAGGTTCGTGAACGATGTAGTTCCTTTGAGCAGAAAAGTGACTGCCCTTACCTGAAACGAAGTCTTGCCTGTAGGAAGACACAGAGTCTGCGATTTAACTCCATTTCTGAAGGGAAACACACAGCATAGTTCTCATCCATGGATCACACTCTGCTTTAGAGCGAGAAGCACACTCTTGCTTTGTAGAGTCTCTAATACAGCAGGAAATATGAGTGTGCCCGGAACAAAAGAACGGTCTTTCCTACACATATGGACTATATGTAGTCCAAATCTGCTTCTGAAACTGATACAAAGCACTGACCATATAACATCCATTGCTTGTCAGTTAAGATGAGAAACGCGTGAGCTTCATGAACGATGTAGTTCGTTTGAGCAGAAAAGTGACTGCCCTTACCTGAAACGAAGTCTTGCCTGTAGGAAGACTCAGAGCCTGGGATTTAACTCCATTTCTGAAGTCAAGCACACAGCATAGTTCTCATCCATGGATCACACTCTGCTTTAGAGCAAGAAGCACACTCTTGCTTTCTAGAGTCTCTAAGACAGCAGGAAATCTGAGTGTGCCCAGAACAAAAGAACGGTGTTTCCTACACATAAGGACTATATGTAGTCCAAATCTTCTTCTGAAACTGATAGAATGCACTGGTCCTCTAACATCCAGTGCTTGTCAGTTAAGATGAGAAACGTTTGAGCTTTGTGAATGATGTAGTTCCTTTGAACTGAAAAGTGACTGCCCCTACCATAAACGAAGTCTTGCCTGTAGGAAGACACAGAGCCTGGGATTTAACTCCAATTCTGAAGTGAAACACACAGCATTGTCTCATCCATTGATCACACTCTGCTTTAGAACAAGAAGCACGCTATTGCTTTCTAGATTCTCTAAGACAGCAGGAAATCTGAGTGTGCCCAGAACAAAAGAACGGTGTTTCCTACACATATGGACCATATCTAGTCCAACTCTTCTTCTGAAACTGATACAAAGCACTGGTCCTCTACCATCCAATGCTTGTCAATTAAGATGAGAAACGTGTGAGCTTCGTGAATGATGTAGTTCATTTGAGCAGAAAGGTGACTGCCCTTACCTGAAACGAAGTCTTGCTTGTAGTAAGACACAGAGCCTGGGATTTTAGTCAGTTTCTGAAGTGAAACACACAGCATAGTTCTCATCCATGGATCACACTCTGCTTTAGAGCAAGAAGCAAGCTCTTGCTTTCTAGAGTATCTAATACAGCATGAAATCTGATTGTGCCCAGAACAAAAGAACGGTGTTTCCTACACATACGGAGTATATGTAGTCCAAATCTTCTTCTGAAACTGACACAATGCACTGGTCCTCTAACATCCAATGCTTGTCAGTTAAGATGAGAAATGTGTGAGCTTCGTGAACGATGTAGTTAGTTTGAGCAGAAAAGTGACTGCCCTTACCTGAATTTAAGTCTTGCTTGTAGGCAGACTCAGAGCCTGGGATTTAACTCCATTTCTGAAGTAAAACACACAGCAGTGTAATCATCCATTGATCACACTCTTCTTTAGAGCGAGAAGCACACTCTTGCTTTCTAGAATTTCTAATACAGCAGGAAATCTGAGTGCGCCCAGAACAAAAGAACGGTGTTTCCTACACATATGGACCATATCTAGTCCAACTCTTCTTCTGAAACTGATACAAAGCACTGACCATCTAACATCCATTGCTTGTCAGTTAAGATGAGAAACGCGTGAGCTTCATGAACGATGTAGTTCGTTTGAGCAGAAAAGTGACTGCCCTTACCTGAAACGAAGTCTTGCCTGTAGGAAGACTCAGAGCCTGGGATTTAACTCCATTTCTGAAGTCAAGCACACAGCATAGTTCTCATCCATGGATCACACTCTGCTTTAGAGCAAGAAGCACACTCTTGCTTTCTAGATTCTCTAAGACAGCAGGAAATCTGAGTGTGCCCAGAACAAAAGAACGGAGTTTCCTACACATATGGACCATATCTAGTCCAACTCTTCTTCTGAAACTGATACAAAGCACTGGTCCTCTACCATCCAATGCTTGTCAATTAAGATGAGAAACGTGTGAGCTTCGTGAATGATGTAGTTCATTTGAGCAGAAAAGTGACTGCCCTTACCTGAAACGAAGTCTTGCTTGTAGTAAGACACAGAGCCTGGGATTTAAGTCAATTTCTGAAGTGAAACACACAGCATAGTTCTCATCCATGGATCACACTCTGCTTTAGAGCAAGAAGCACGCTCTTGCTTTCTAGAGTATCTAAGACAGCAGGAAATCTGATTGTGCCCAGAACAAAAGAACGGTGTTTCCTACACATATGGACTATATGTAGTCCAAATCTTCTTCTGAAACTGACACAATGCACTGGTCCTCTAACATCCAATGCTTGTCAGTTAAGATGAGAAATGTGTGAGCTTCGTGAACGATGTAGTTAGTTTGAGCAGAAAAGTGACTGCCCTTACCTGAATTTAAGTCTTGCTTGTAGGAAGACTCAGAACCTGGGATGTAACTCCATTTCTGAAGTAAAACACACAGCAGTGTAATCATCCATTGATCACACTCTGCTTTAGAGCGAGAAGCACGCTCTTGCTTTCTAGAGTCTCTAAGTCAGCAGGAAATCTGAGTGTGCCCAGAACAAAAGAACGGTGTTTCCTACACATACAGACTATATGTTGTCCAAATCTTCTTCTGAAACTGATAGAATGCACTGGTCCTCTAACATCCAATGCTTGTCTGTTTAGATGAGAAATGTGTGAGCTCAGTGAACGATGTAGTTCGTTTGAGCTGAAAAGTGACTGCCCTTACCTGAAACGAAGTCTTGCCTGTAGGAAGACACAGAGTCTGGGATTTAACTCCATTTCTGAAGGGAAACATACAGCATAGTTCTCATCAATGGATCACACTCTGCTTTAGAGCAAGAAGCACGCTCTTGCTTTCTAGAGTCTCTAATAGAGCAGGAAGTCTGATTGTGCCCAGAACAAAAGAACGGTGTTTCCCACACATACTGACTATATGTAGTCCAAATCTTCTTCTGAAACTGATACAATGCACTGGTCCTCTAACATCCAATGCTTGTCTGTTAAGATGAGAAACGTGTGAGCTCAGTGAACGATGTAGTTCTTTTGAGCTGAAAAGTGACTGCCCTTACCTGAAACGAAGTCTTGCCTGTAGGAAGACACAGAGCCTGGGATTTAACTACATTTCTGAAGGGAAACACACAGCATTGTCTCATCCATTGATCACACTCTGCTTTAGAACAAGAAGCACGCTATTGCTTTCTAGATTCTCTAAGACAGCAGGAAATCTGAGTGTGCCCAGAACAAAAGAACGGTGTTTCCTACACATATGGACCATATCTAGTCCAACTCTTCTTCTGAAACTGAAACAAAGCACTGGTCCTCTACCATCCAATGCTTGTCAATTAAGATGAGAAACGTGTGAGCTTCGTGAATGATGTAGTTCATTTGAGCAGAAAGGTGACTGCCCTTACCTGAAACGAAGTCTTGCTTGTAGTAAGACACAGAGCCTGGGATTTTAGTCAGTTTCTGAAGTGAAACACACAGCATAGTTCTCATCCATGGTTCACACTCTGCTTTTGAGCAAGAAGCACGCTCTTGCTTTCTAGAGTATCTAATACAGCATGAAATCTGATTGTGCCCAGAACAAAAGAACGGTGTTTCCTACACATACGGAGTATATGTAGTCCAAATCTTCTTCTGAAACTGACACAATGCACTGGTCCTCTAACATCCAATGCTTGTCAGTTAAGATGAGAAATGTGTGAGCTTCGTGAACGATGTAGTTAGTTTGAGCAGAAAAGTGACTGCCCTTACCTGAAACGAAGTCTTGCCTGTAGGAAGACACAGAGACTGGGATTTAACTCCATTTCTGAAGGGAAACACACAGCATAGTTCTCATCCATGAATCACACTCTGCTTTAGAGCAAGAAGCACACTCTTGCTTTGTAGAGTCTCTAATACAGCAGGAAATCTGAGTGTGCCCGGAACAAAAGAACGGTGTTTCCTACACATAGGGATCATATGTAGTCCAAATCTGCTTCTGAAACTGATACAAAGCACTGACCATCTAACATCCATTGCTTGTCAGTTAAGATGAGAAACGCGTGAGCTTCATGAACGATGTAGTTCGTTTGAGCAGAAAAGTGACTGCCCTTACCTGAAACGAAGTCTTGCCTGTAGGAAGACTCAGAGCCTGGGATTTAACTCCATTTCTGAAGTCAAGCACACAGCATAGTTCTCATCCATGGATCACACTCTGCTTTAGAGCAAGAAGCACACTCTTGCTTTCTAGAGTCTCTAAGACAGCAGGAAATCTGAGTGTGCCCAGAACAAAAGAACGGTGTTTCCTACACATACGGACTATATGTAGTCCAAATCTTCTTCTGAAACTGATAGAATGCACTGGTCCTCTAACATCCAGTGCTTGTCAGTTAAGATGAGAAACGTTTGAGCTTTGTGAATGATGTAGTTCCTTTGAACTGAAAAGTGACTGCCCTTACCATAAACGAAGTCTTGCCTGTAGGAAGACACAGAGCCTGGGATTTAACTCCATTTCTGAAGTGAAACACACAGCATTGTCTCATCCATTGATCACACTCTGCTTTAGAACAAGAAGCACGCTATTGCTTTCTAGATTCTCTAAGACAGCAGGAAATCTGAGTGTGCCCAGAACAAAAGAACGGTGTTTCCTACACATATGGACCATATCTAGTCCAACTCTTCTTCTGAAACTGATACAAAGCACTGGTCCTCTACCATCCAATGCTTGTCAATTAAGATGAGAAACGTGTGAGCTTCGTGAATGATGTAGTTCATTTGAGCAGAAAGGTGACTGCCCTTACCTGAAACGAAGTCTTGCTTGTAGTAAGACACAGAGCCTGGGATTTAAGTCAGTTTCTGAAGCGAAACACACAGCATAGTTCTCATCCATGGATCACAGTCTGCTTTAGAGCAAGAAGCACGCTCTTGCTTTCTAGAGTATCTAATACAGCATGAAATCTGATTGTGCCCAGAACAAAAGAACGGTGTTTCCTACACATACGTACTATATGTAGTCCAAATCTTCTTCTGAAACTGACACAATGCACTGGTTCTAACATCCAATGCTTGTCAGTTAAGATGCGAAATGTGTGAGCTTCGTGAACGATGTAGTTAGTTTGAGCAGAAAAGTGACTGCCCTTACCTGAAACGAAGTCTTGCCTGTAGGAAGACACAGAGACTGGGATTTAACTCCATTTCTGAAGGGAAACACACAGCATAGTTCTCATCCATGAATCACACTCTGCTTTAGAGCAAGAAGCACACTCTTGCTTTGTAGAGTCTCTAATACAGCAGGAAATCTGAGTGTGCCCGGAACAAAAGAACGGTGTTTCCTACACATATGGACCATATCTAGTCCAACTCTTCTTCTGAAACTGATACAAAGCACTGGTCCTCTACCATCCAATGCTTGTCAATTAAGATGAGAAACGTGTGAGCTTCGTGAATGATGTAGTTCATTTGAGCAGAAAGGTGACTGCCCTTACCTGAAACGAAGTCTTGCTTGTAGTAAGACACAGAGCCTGGGATTTAAGTCAGTTTCTGAAGCGAAACACACAGCATAGTTCTCATCCATGGATCACAGTCTGCTTTAGAGCAAGAAGCACGCTCTTGCTTTCTAGAGTATCTAATACAGCATGAAATCTGATTGTGCCCAGAACAAAAGAACGGTGTTTCCTACACATACGGACTATATGTAGTCCAAATCTTCTTCTGAAACTGACACAATGCACTGGTCCTCTAACATCCAATGCTTGTCAGTTAAGATGAGAAATGTGTGAGCTTCGTGAACGATGTAGTTAGTTTGAGCAGAAAAGTGACTGCCCTTACCTGAATTTAAGTCTTGCTTGTAGGAAGACTCAGAGCCTGGGATTTAACTCCATTTCTGAAGTAAAACACACAGCAGTGTAATCATCCATTGATCACACTCTGCTTTAGAGCGAGAAGCACACTCTTGCTTTCTAGATTTCTAATACAGCAGGAAATCTGAGTGTGCCCAGAACAAAAGAACGGTGTTTCCTACACATATGGACCATATCTAGTCCAACTCTTCTTCTGAAACTGATACAAAGCACTGGTCCTCTAACATGCAATGCTTCAGTTAAGATGAGAAACGTGTGAGCTTCGTGAATGATGTAGTTCCTTTGAACTGAAAAGTGACTGCCCTTACCTGAAACGAAGTCTTGCTTGTAGTAAGACACAGAGCCTGGGATTTAAATCCATTTCTGAAGGGAAACACACAGCATAGTACTCATCCATGGATCACACTCTGCTTTAGAGCGAGAAGCACACTCTAGCTTTCTAGACTCTCTAAGACAGCAGGAAATCTGAGTGTGCCCAGAACAAAAGAACGGATTTTCCTACACTTATGGACCATATGTAGTCCAAATCTGCTTCTGAAACTGATACAAAGCACTGACCCTCTAACATCCAATGCTTGTCAGTTAAGATGAGAAATGTGTGAGCTTCGTGAACGATGTATTTAGTTTGAGCAGAAAAGGGACTGCCCTTACCAGAAACGAAGTCTTGCCTGTAGGAAGACACAGAGACTGGGATTTAACTCCATTTCTGAAGGGAAACACACAGCATTGTCTCATCCATTGATCACACTCTGCTTTAGAACAAGAAGCACGCTATTGCTTTCTAGATTCTCTAAGACAGCAGGAAATCTGAGTGTGCCCAGAACAAAAGAACGGTGTTTCCTACACATATGGACCATATCTAGTCCAACTCTTCTTCTGAAACTGATACAAAGCACTGGTCCTCTACCATCCAATGCTTGTCAATTAAGATGAGAAACGTGTGAGCTTCGTGAATGATGTAGTTCATTTGAGCAGAAAGGTGACTGCCCTTACCTGAAACGAAGTCTTGCTTGTAGTAAGACACAGATCCTGGGATTTAAGTCAGTTTCTGAAGCGAAACACACAGCATAGTTCTCATCCATGGATCACAGTCTGCTTTAGAGCAAGAAGCACGCTCTTGCTTTCTAGAGTATCTAATACAGCATGAAATCTGATTGTGCCCAGAACAAAAGAACGGTGTTTCCTACACATACGTACTATATGTAGTCCAAATCTTCTTCTGAAACTGACACAATGCACTGGTCCTCTAACATCCAATGCTTGTCAGTTAAGATGAGAAATGTGTGAGCTTCGTGAACGATGTAGTTAGTTTGAGCAGAAAAGTGACTGCCCTTACCTGAATTTAAGTCTTGCTTGTAGGAAGACTCAGAGCCTGGGATTTAACTCCATTTCTGAAGTAAAACACACAGCAGTGTAATCATCCATTGATCACACTCTGCTTTAGAGCGAGAAGCACACTCTTGCTTTCTAGAATTTCTAATACAGCAGGAAATCTGAGTGTGCCCAGAACAAAAGAACGGTGTTTCCTACACATATGGACCATATCTAGTCCAACTCTTCTTCTGAAACTGATACAAAGCACTGGTCCTCTAACATGCAATGCTTGTCAATTAAGATGAGAAACGTGTGAGCTTCGTGAATGATGTAGTTCCTTTGAACTGAAAAGTGACTGCCCTTACCTGAGACGAAGTCTTGCTTGTAGTAAGACACAGAGCCTGGGATTTAAATCCATTTCTGAAGGGAAACACACAGCATAGTACTCATCCATGGATCACACTCTGCTTTAGAGCGAGAAGCACACTCTAGCTTTCTAGACACTCTAATACAGCAGGAAATCTGAGTGTGCCCAGAACAAAAGAACGGTGTTTCCTACACTTATGGACCATATGTAGTCCAAATCTGCTTCTGAAACTGATACAAAGCACTGACCCTCTAACATCCAATGCTTGTCAGTTAAGATGAGAAATGTGTGAGCTTCGTGAACGATGTAGTTAGTTTGAGCAGAAAAGGGACTGCCCTTACCAGAAATGAAGTCTTGCCTGTAGGAAGACACAGAGACTGGGATTTAACTCCATTTCTGAAGGGAAACACACAGCATAGTTCTCATCCATGAATCACACTCTGCTTTAGAGCAAGAAGCACGCTCTTGCTTTCTAGAGTATCTAATACAGCAGGAAACCTGATTGTGCCCAGAACAAAAGAACGGTGTTTCCTACACATAAGGACCATATCTAGTCCAACTCTGCTTCTGAAACTGATACAATGCACTGGTCCTCTAACATCCAATGCTTGTCAGTTAAGATGATAAACGTGTGAGGTTCGTGAACGATGTAGTTCCTTTGAGCAGAAAAGTGACTGCCCTTACCTGAAACGAAGTCTTGCCTGTAGGAAGACACAGAGTCTGCGATTTAACTCCATTTCTGAAGGGAAACACACAGCATAGTTCTCATCCATGGATCACACTCTGCTTTAGAGCAAGAAGCACACTCTTGCTTTGTAGAGTCTCTAATACAGCAGGAAATCTGAGTGTGCCCGGAACAAAAGAACGGTCTTTCCTACACATATGGACTATATGTAGTCCAAATCTGCTTCTGAAACTGATACAAAGCACTGACCATCTAACATCCATTGCTTGTCAGTTAAGATGAGAAACGCGTGAGCTTCATGAACGATGTAGTTCGTTTGAGCAGAAAAGTGACTGCCCTTACCTGAAACGAAGTCTTGCCTGTAGGAAGACTCAGAGCCTGGGATTTAACTCCATTTCTGAAGTCAAGCACACAGCATAGTTCTCATCCATGGATCACACTCTGCTTTAGAGCAAGAAGCACACTCTTGCTTTCTAGAGTCTCTAAGACAGCAGGAAATCTGAGTGTGCCCAGAACAAAAGAACGGTGTTTCCTACACATAAGGACTATATGTAGTCCAAATCTTCTTCTGAAACTGATAGAATGCACTGGTCCTCTAACATCCAGTGCTTGTCAGTTAAGATGAGAAACGTTTGAGCTTTGTGAATGATGTAGTTCCTTTGAACTGAAAAGTGACTGCCCCTACCATAAACGAAGTCTTGCCTGTAGGAAGACACAGAGCCTGGGATTTAACTCCAATTCTGAAGTGAAACACACAGCATTGTCTCATCCATTGATCACACTCTGCTTTAGAACAAGAAGCACGCTATTGCTTTCTAGATTCTCTAAGACAGCAGGAAATCTGAGTGTGCCCAGAACAAAAGAACGGTGTTTCCTACACATATGGACCATATCTAGTCCAACTCTTCTTCTGAAACTGATACAAAGCACTGGTCCTCTACAATCCAATGCTTGTCAATTAAGATGAGAAACGTGTGAGCTTCGTGAATGATGTAGTTCATTTGAGCAGAAAGGTGACTGCCCTTACCTGAAAAGAAGTCTTGCTTGTAGTAAGACACAGAGCCTGGGATTTTAGTCAGTTTCTGAAGTGAAACACACAGCATAGTTCTCATCCATGGATCACACTCTGCTTTAGAGCAAGAAGCAAGCTCTTGCTTTCTAGAGTATCTAATACAGCATGAAATCTGATTGTGCCCAGAACAAAAGAACGGTGTTTCCTACACATACGGAGTATATGTAGTCCAAATCTTCTTCTGAAACTGACACAATGCACTGGTCCTCTAACATCCAATGCTTGTCAGTTAAGATGAGAAATGTGTGAGCTTCGTGAACGATGTAGTTAGTTTGAGCAGAAAAGTGACTGCCCTTACCTGAATTTAAGTCTTGCTTGTAGGCAGACTCAGAGCCTGGGATTTAACTCCATTTCTGAAGTAAAACACACAGCAGTGTAATCATCCATTGATCACACTCTTCTTTAGAGCGAGAAGCACACTCTTGCTTTCTAGAATTTCTAATACAGCAGGAAATCTGAGTGCGCCCAGAACAAAAGAACGGTGTTTCCTACACATATGGACCATATCTAGTCCAACTCTTCTTCTGAAACTGATACAAAGCACTGACCATCTAACATCCATTGCTTGTCAGTTAAGATGAGAAACGCGTGAGCTTCATGAACGATGTAGTTCGTTTGAGCAGAAAAGTGACTGCCCTTACCTGAAACGAAGTCTTGCCTGTAGGAAGACTCAGAGCCTGGGATTTAACTCCATTTCTGAAGTCAAGCACACAGCATAGTTCTCATCCATGGATCACACTCTGCTTTAGAGCAAGAAGCACACTCTTACTTTCTAGAGTCTCTAAGACAGCAGGAAATCTGAGTGTGCCCAGAACAAAAGAACGGTGTTTCCTACACATACGGACTATATGTAGTCCAAATCTTCTTCTGAAACTGATAGAATGCACTGGTCCTCTAACATCCAGTGCTTGTCAGTTAAGATGAGAAACGTGTGAGCTTTGTGAATGATGTAGTTCCTTTGAACTGAAAAGTGACTGCCCTTACCTGAAACGAAGTCTTGCCTGTAGGAAGACACAGAGCCTGGGATTTAACTATATTTCTGAAGTGAAACACACAGCATTGTCTCATCCATTGATCACACTCTGCTTCAGAACAAGAAGCACGCTATTGCTTTCTAGATTCTCTAAGACAGCAGGAAATCTGAGTGTGCCCAGAACAAAAGAACGGAGTTTCCTACACATATGGACCATATCTAGTCCAACTCTTCTTCTGAAACTGATACAAAGCACTGGTCCTCCACCATCCAATGCTTGTCAATTAAGATGAGAAACGTGTGAGCTTCGTGAATGATGTAGTTCATTTGAGCAGAAAAGTGACTGCCCTTACCTTAAACGAAGTCTTGCTTGTAGTAAGACACAGAGCCTGGGATTTAAGTCAATTTCTGAAGTGAAACACACAGCATAGTTCTCATCCATGGATCACACTCTGCTTTAGAGCAAGAAGCACGCTCTTGCTTTCTAGAGTATCTAAGACAGCAGGAAATCTGATTGTGCCCAGAACAAAAGAACGGTGTTTCCTACACATACGGACTATATGTAGTCCAAATCTTCTTCTGAAACTGACACAATGCACTGGTCCTCTAACATCCAATGCTTGTCTGTTAAGATGAGAAATGTGTGAGCTTCGTGAACGATGTAGTTAGTTTGAGCAGAAAAGTGACTGCCCTTACCTGAATTTAAGTCTTGCTTGTAGGAAGACTCAGAGCCTGGGATGTAACTCCATTTCTGAAGTAAAACACACAGCAGTGTAATCATCCATTGATCACACTCTGCTTTAGAGCGAGAAGCACGCTCTTGCTTTCTAGAGTCTCTAAGTCAGCAGGAAATCTGAGTGTGCCCAGAACAAAAGAACGGTGTATCCTACACATACAGACTATATGTTGTCCAAATCTTCTTCTGAAACTGATAGAATGCACTGGTCCTCTAACATCCATTGCTTGTCAGTTATGATGAGAAACGTGTGAGCTTTGTGAATGATGTAGTTCCTTTGAACTGAAAAGTGACTGCCCTTACCTGAAACGAAGTCTTGCTTGTAGTAAGACACAGAGCCTGGGAATTAAATCCATTTCTGAAGGGAAACACACAGCATTATCTCATTAATGGATCACACTCTGCATTAGAACAAGAAGCACGCTCTTGCTTTCTAGAGTCTCTAAGACAGCAGGAAACGTGAGTGTGCTGAGAACAAAAGAACGGTGTTTCCTACACATACGGACCATATCTAGTCCAACTCTGCTTCTGAAACTGATACAAAGCACTGGTCCTCTACCATCCAATGCTTGTCTGTTAAGATGAGAAATGTGTGAGCTCAGTGAACGATGTAATTCGCTTGAGCTGAAAAGTGACTGCCCTTACATGAAACGAAGTCTTGCTTGTAGGAAGACACAGAGCCTGGGATTTAACTCCATTTCTGAAGGGAAACACACAGCATAGTTCTCATCCATGGATCACACTCTGCTTTAGAGCAAGAAGCACGCTCTTGCTTTCTAGAATTTCTAATACAGCAGGAAATCTGAGTGTGCCCAGAACAAAAGAACGGTGTTTCCTACACATATGGACCATATCTAGTCCAACTCTGCTTCTGAAACTGATACAATGCACTGGTCCTCTAACATCCAATGCTTGTCAGTTAAGATGAGAAACGTGTGAGGTTCGTGAAGGATGTAGTTCCTTTGAACAGAAAAGTGACTGCCCTTACCTGAAACGAAGTCTTGCCTGTAGGAAGACACAGAGTCTGCGATTTAACTCCATTTCTGAAGGGAAACACACAGCATTGTCTCATCCATTGATCACACTCTGCTTTAGAACAAGAAGCACGCTATTGCTTTCTAGATTCTCTAAGACAGCAGGAAATCGGAGTGTGCCCAGAACAAAAGAACGGTGTTTCCTACACATATGGACCATATCTAGTCCAACTCTTCTTCTGAAACTGATACAAAGCACTGGTCCTCTACCATCCAATGCTTGTCAATTAAGATGAGAAACGTGTGAGCTTCGTGAATGATGTAGTTCATTTGAGCAGAAAAGTGACTGCCCTTACCTGAAACGAATTCTTGCTTGTAGTAAGACACAGAGCCTGGGATTTAAGTCAATTTCTGAAGTGAAACACACAGCATAGTTCTCATCCATGGATCACACTCTGCTTTAGAGCAAGAAGCACGCTCTTGCTTTCTAGAGTATCTAAGACAGCAGGAAATCTGATTGTGCCCAGAACAAAAGAACGGTGTTTATTACACATACGGACTATATGTAGTCCAAATCTTCTTCTGAAACTGACACAATGCACTGGTCCTCTAACATCCAATGCTTGTCAGTTAAGATGAGAAATGTGTGAGCTTCGTGAACGATATAGTTAGTTTGAGCAGAAAAGTGACTGCCCTTACCTGAAACGAAGTCTTGCCTGTAGGAAGACACAGAGACTGGGATTTAAATCCATTTCTGAAGGGAAACACACAGCATAGTTCTCATCCATGAATCACACTCTGCTTTAGAGCAAGAAGCACACTCTTGCTTTGTAGAGTCTCTAATACAGCAGGAAATCTGAGTGTGCCCGGAACAAAAGAACGGTGTTTCCTACACATAGGGATCATATGTAGTCCAAATCTGCTTCTGAAACTGATACAAAGCACTGACCATCTAACATCCATTGCTTGTCAGTTAAGATGAGAAACGCGTGAGCTTCATGAACGATGTAGTTCGTTTGAGCAGAAAAGTGACTGCCCTTACCTGAAACGAAGTCTTGCCTGTAGGAAGACTCAGAGCCTGGGATTTAACTCCATTTCTGAAGTCAAGCACACAGCATAGTTCTCATCCATGGATCACACTCTGCTTTAGAGCAAGAAGCACACTCTTGCTTTCTAGAGTCTCTAAGACAGCAGGAAATCTGAGTGTGCCCAGAACAAAAGAACGGTGTTTCCTACACATAAGGACTATATGTAGTCCAAATCTTCTTCTGAAACTGATAGAATGCACTGGTCCTCTAACATCCAGTGCTTGTCAGTTAAGATGAGAAACGTTTGAGCTTTGTGAATGATGTAGTTCCTTTGAACTGAAAAGTGACTGCCCTTACCATAAACGAAGTCTTGCCTGTAGGAAGACACAGAGCCTGGGATTTAACTCCATTTCTGAAGGGAAACACACAGCATTGTCTCATCCATTGATCACACTCTGCTTTAGAACAAGAAGCACGCTATTGCTTTCTAGATTCTCTAAGACAGCAGGAAATCTGAGTGTGCCCAGAACAAAAGAACGGTGTTTCCTACACATATGGACCATATCTAGTCCAACTCTTCTTCTGAAACTGATACAAAGCACTGGTCCTCTACCATCCAATGCTTGTCAATTAAGATGAGAAACGTGTGAGCTTCGTGAATGATGTAGTTCATTTGAGCAGAAAGGTGACTGCCCTTACCTGAAACGAAGTCTTGCTTGTAGTAAGACACAGAGCCTGGGATTTAAGTCAGTTTCTGAAGCGAAACACACAGCATAGTTCTCATCCATGGATAACAGTCTGCTTTAGAGCAAGAAGCACGCTCTTGCTTTCTAGAGTATCTAATACAGCATGAAATCTTATTGTGCCCAGAACAAAAGAACGGTGTTTCCTACACATACGTACTATATGTAGTCCAAATCTTCTTCTGAAACTGACACAATGCACTGGTCCTCTAACATCCAATGCTTGTCCGTTAAGATGCGAAATGTGTGAGCTTCGTGAACGATGTAGTTAGTTTGAGCAGAAAAGTGACTGCCCTTACCTGAATTTAAGTCTTGCTTGTAGGAAGACTCAGAGCATGGGATTTAACTCCATTTCTGAAGTAAAACACACAGCAGTGTAATCATCCATTGATCACACTCTGCTTTAGAGCGAGAAGCACACTCTTGCTTTCTAGAATTTCTAATACAGCAGGAAATCTGAGTGTGCCCAGAACAAAAGAACGGTGTTTCCTACACATATGGACCATATCTAGTCCAACTCTTCTTCTGAAACTGATACAAAGCACTGGTCCTCTAACATGCAATGCTTGTCAATTAAGATGAGAAACGTGTGAGGTTCGTGAACGATGTAGTTCCTTTGAGCAGAAAAGTGACTGCCCTTACCTGAAACGAAGTCTTGCCTGTAGGAAGACACAGAGTCTGCGATTTAACTCCATTTCTGAAGGGAAACACACAGCATAGTTCTCATCCATGGATCACACTCTGCTTTAGAGCGAGAAGCACACTCTTGCTTTGTAGAGTCTCTAATACAGCAGGAAATCTGAGTGTGCCCGGAACAAAAGAACGGTCTTTCCTACACATATGGACTATATGTAGTCCAAATCTGCTTCTGAAACTGATACAAAGCACTGACCATATAACATCCATTGCTTGTCAGTTAAGATGAGAAACGCGTGAGCTTCATGAACGATGTAGTTCGTTTGAGCAGAAAAGTGACTGCCCTTACCTGAAACGAAGTCTTGCCTGTAGGAAGACTCAGAGCCTGGGATTTAACTCCATTTCTGAAGTCAAGCACACAGCATAGTTCTCATCCATGGATCACACTCTGCTTTAGAGCAAGAAGCACACTCTTGCTTTCTAGAGTCTCTAAGACAGCAGGAAATCTGAGTGTGCCCAGAACAAAAGAACGGTGTTTCCTACACATAAGGACTATATGTAGTCCAAATCTTCTTCTGAAACTGATAGAATGCACTGGTCCTCTAACATCCAGTGCTTGTCAGTTAAGATGAGAAACGTTTGAGCTTTGTGAATGATGTAGTTCCTTTGAACTGAAAAGTGACTGCCCCTACCATAAACGAAGTCTTGCCTGTAGGAAGACACAGAGCCTGGGATTTAACTCCAATTCTGAAGTGAAACACACAGCATTGTCTCATCCATTGATCACACTCTGCTTTAGAACAAGAAGCACGCTATTGCTTTCTAGATTCTCTAAGACAGCAGGAAATCTGAGTGTGCCCAGAACAAAAGAACGGTGTTTCCTACACATATGGACCATATCTAGTCCAACTCTTCTTCTGAAACTGATACAAAGCACTGGTCCTCTACCATCCAATGCTTGTCAATTAAGATGAGAAACGTGTGAGCTTCGTGAATGATGTAGTTCATTTGAGCAGAAAGGTGACTGCCCTTACCTGAAACGAAGTCTTGCTTGTAGTAAGACACAGACCCTGGGATTTTAGTCAGTTTCTGAAGTGAAACACACAGCATAGTTCTCATCCATGGATCACACTCTGCTTTAGAGCAAGAAGCAAGCTCTTGCTTTCTAGAGTATCTAATACAGCATGAAATCTGATTGTGCCCAGAACAAAAGAACGGTGTTTCCTACACATACGGAGTATATGTAGTCCAAATCTTCTTCTGAAACTGACACAATGCACTGGTCCTCTAACATCCAATGCTTGTCAGTTAAGATGAGAAATGTGTGAGCTTCGTGAACGATGTAGTTAGTTTGAGCAGAAAAGTGACTGCCCTTACCTGAATTTAAGTCTTGCTTGTAGGCAGACTCAGAGCCTGGGATTTAACTCCATTTCTGAAGTAAAACACACAGCAGTGTAATCATCCATTGATCACACTCTTCTTTAGAGCGAGAAGCACACTCTTGCTTTCTAGAATTTCTAATACAGCAGGAAATCTGAGTGCGCCCAGAACAAAAGAACGGTGTTTCCTACACATATGGACCATATCTAGTCCAACTCTTCTTCTGAAACTGATACAAAGCACTGACCATCTAACATCCATTGCTTGTCAGTTAAGATGAGAAACGCGTGAGCTTCATGAACGATGTAGTTCGTTTGAGCAGAAAAGTGACTGCCCTTACCTGAAACGAAGTCTTGCCTGTAGGAAGACTCAGAGCCTGGGATTTAACTCCATTTCTGAAGTCAAGCACACAGCATAGTTCTCATCCATGGATCACACTCTGCTTTAGAGCAAGAAGCACACTCTTGCTTTCTAGATTCTCTAAGA
Organism: Onychomys leucogaster; assembly: GCA_949786385.1. NCBI lineage: Eukaryota > Metazoa > Chordata > Mammalia > Rodentia > Cricetidae > Onychomys > Onychomys leucogaster. The sequence goes on from CATKUP010000728.1 coordinate 57,604, forward strand.
CAGCAGGAAATCTGAGTGTGCCCAGAACAAAAGAACGGAGTTTCCTACACATATGGACCATATCTAGTCCAACTCTTCTTCTGAAACTGATACAAAGCACTGGTCCTCTACCATCCAATGCTTGTCAATTAAGATGAGAAACGTGTGAGCTTCGTGAATGATGTAGTTCATTTGAGCAGAAAAGTGACTGCCCTTACCTGAAACGAAGTCTTGCTTGTAGTAAGACACAGAGCCTGGGATTTAAGTCAATTTCTGAAGTGAAACACACAGCATAGTTCTCATCCATGGATCACACTCTGCTTTAGAGCAAGAAGCACGCTCTTGCTTTCTAGAGTATCTAAGACAGCAGGAAATCTGATTGTGCCCAGAACAAAAGAACGGTGTTTCCTACACATATGGACTATATGTAGTCCAAATCTTCTTCTGAAACTGACACAATGCACTGGTCCTCTAACATCCAATGCTTGTCAGTTAAGATGAGAAATGTGTGAGCTTCGTGAACGATGTAGTTAGTTTGAGCAGAAAAGTGACTGCCCTTACCTGAATTTAAGTCTTGCTTGTAGGAAGACTCAGAACCTGGGATGTAACTCCATTTCTGAAGTAAAACACACAGCAGTGTAATCATCCATTGATCACACTCTGCTTTAGAGCGAGAAGCACGCTCTTGCTTTCTAGAGTCTCTAAGTCAGCAGGAAATCTGAGTGTGCCCAGAACAAAAGAACGGTGTTTCCTACACATACAGACTATATGTTGTCCAAATCTTCTTCTGAAACTGATAGAATGCACTGGTCCTCTAACATCCAATGCTTGTCTGTTTAGATGAGAAATGTGTGAGCTCAGTGAACGATGTAGTTCGTTTGAGCTGAAAAGTGACTGCCCTTACCTGAAACGAAGTCTTGCCTGTAGGAAGACACAGAGTCTGGGATTTAACTCCATTTCTGAAGGGAAACATACAGCATAGTTCTCATCAATGGATCACACTCTGCTTTAGAGCAAGAAGCACGCTCTTGCTTTCTAGAGTCTCTAATAGAGCAGGAAGTCTGATTGTGCCCAGAACAAAAGAACGGTGTTTCCCACACATACTGACTATATGTAGTCCAAATCTTCTTCTGAAACTGATACAATGCACTGGTCCTCTAACATCCAATGCTTGTCTGTTAAGATGAGAAACGTGTGAGCTCAGTGAACGATGTAGTTCTTTTGAGCTGAAAAGTGACTGCCCTTACCTGAAACGAAGTCTTGCCTGTAGGAAGACACAGAGCCTGGGATTTAACTACATTTCTGAAGGGAAACACACAGCATTGTCTCATCCATTGATCACACTCTGCTTTAGAACAAGAAGCACGCTATTGCTTTCTAGATTCTCTAAGACAGCAGGAAATCTGAGTGTGCCCAGAACAAAAGAACGGTGTTTCCTACACATATGGACCATATCTAGTCCAACTCTTCTTCTGAAACTGAAACAAAGCACTGGTCCTCTACCATCCAATGCTTGTCAATTAAGATGAGAAACGTGTGAGCTTCGTGAATGATGTAGTTCATTTGAGCAGAAAGGTGACTGCCCTTACCTGAAACGAAGTCTTGCTTGTAGTAAGACACAGAGCCTGGGATTTTAGTCAGTTTCTGAAGTGAAACACACAGCATAGTTCTCATCCATGGTTCACACTCTGCTTTTGAGCAAGAAGCACGCTCTTGCTTTCTAGAGTATCTAATACAGCATGAAATCTGATTGTGCCCAGAACAAAAGAACGGTGTTTCCTACACATACGGAGTATATGTAGTCCAAATCTTCTTCTGAAACTGACACAATGCACTGGTCCTCTAACATCCAATGCTTGTCAGTTAAGATGAGAAATGTGTGAGCTTCGTGAACGATGTAGTTAGTTTGAGCAGAAAAGTGACTGCCCTTACCTGAAACGAAGTCTTGCCTGTAGGAAGACACAGAGACTGGGATTTAACTCCATTTCTGAAGGGAAACACACAGCATAGTTCTCATCCATGAATCACACTCTGCTTTAGAGCAAGAAGCACACTCTTGCTTTGTAGAGTCTCTAATACAGCAGGAAATCTGAGTGTGCCCGGAACAAAAGAACGGTGTTTCCTACACATAGGGATCATATGTAGTCCAAATCTGCTTCTGAAACTGATACAAAGCACTGACCATCTAACATCCATTGCTTGTCAGTTAAGATGAGAAACGCGTGAGCTTCATGAACGATGTAGTTCGTTTGAGCAGAAAAGTGACTGCCCTTACCTGAAACGAAGTCTTGCCTGTAGGAAGACTCAGAGCCTGGGATTTAACTCCATTTCTGAAGTCAAGCACACAGCATAGTTCTCATCCATGGATCACACTCTGCTTTAGAGCAAGAAGCACACTCTTGCTTTCTAGAGTCTCTAAGACAGCAGGAAATCTGAGTGTGCCCAGAACAAAAGAACGGTGTTTCCTACACATACGGACTATATGTAGTCCAAATCTTCTTCTGAAACTGATAGAATGCACTGGTCCTCTAACATCCAGTGCTTGTCAGTTAAGATGAGAAACGTTTGAGCTTTGTGAATGATGTAGTTCCTTTGAACTGAAAAGTGACTGCCCTTACCATAAACGAAGTCTTGCCTGTAGGAAGACACAGAGCCTGGGATTTAACTCCATTTCTGAAGTGAAACACACAGCATTGTCTCATCCATTGATCACACTCTGCTTTAGAACAAGAAGCACGCTATTGCTTTCTAGATTCTCTAAGACAGCAGGAAATCTGAGTGTGCCCAGAACAAAAGAACGGTGTTTCCTACACATATGGACCATATCTAGTCCAACTCTTCTTCTGAAACTGAAACAAAGCACTGGTCCTCTACCATCCAATGCTTGTCAATTAAGATGAGAAACGTGTGAGCTTCGTGAATGATGTAGTTCATTTGAGCAGAAAGGTGACTGCCCTTACCTGAAACGAAGTCTTGCTTGTAGTAAGACACAGAGCCTGGGATTTAAGTCAGTTTCTGAAGCGAAACACACAGCATAGTTCTCATCCATGGATCACAGTCTGCTTTAGAGCAAGAAGCACGCTCTTGCTTTCTAGAGTATCTAATACAGCATGAAATCTGATTGTGCCCAGAACAAAAGAACGGTGTTTCCTACACATACGTACTATATGTAGTCCAAATCTTCTTCTGAAACTGACACAATGCACTGGTTCTAACATCCAATGCTTGTCAGTTAAGATGCGAAATGTGTGAGCTTCGTGAACGATGTAGTTAGTTTGAGCAGAAAAGTGACTGCCCTTACCTGAAACGAAGTCTTGCCTGTAGGAAGACACAGAGACTGGGATTTAACTCCATTTCTGAAGGGAAACACACAGCATAGTTCTCATCCATGAATCACACTCTGCTTTAGAGCAAGAAGCACACTCTTGCTTTGTAGAGTCTCTAATACAGCAGGAAATCTGAGTGTGCCCGGAACAAAAGAACGGTGTTTCCTACACATATGGACCATATCTAGTCCAACTCTTCTTCTGAAACTGATACAAAGCACTGGTCCTCTACCATCCAATGCTTGTCAATTAAGATGAGAAACGTGTGAGCTTCGTGAATGATGTAGTTCATTTGAGCAGAAAGGTGACTGCCCTTACCTGAAACGAAGTCTTGCTTGTAGTAAGACACAGAGCCTGGGATTTAAGTCAGTTTCTGAAGCGAAACACACAGCATAGTTCTCATCCATGGATCACAGTCTGCTTTAGAGCAAGAAGCACGCTCTTGCTTTCTAGAGTATCTAATACAGCATGAAATCTGATTGTGCCCAGAACAAAAGAACGGTGTTTCCTACACATACGGACTATATGTAGTCCAAATCTTCTTCTGAAACTGACACAATGCACTGGTCCTCTAACATCCAATGCTTGTCAGTTAAGATGAGAAATGTGTGAGCTTCGTGAACGATGTAGTTAGTTTGAGCAGAAAAGTGACTGCCCTTACCTGAATTTAAGTCTTGCTTGTAGGAAGACTCAGAGCCTGGGATTTAACTCCATTTCTGAAGTAAAACACACAGCAGTGTAATCATCCATTGATCACACTCTGCTTTAGAGCGAGAAGCACACTCTTGCTTTCTAGATTTCTAATACAGCAGGAAATCTGAGTGTGCCCAGAACAAAAGAACGGTGTTTCCTACACATATGGACCATATCTAGTCCAACTCTTCTTCTGAAACTGATACAAAGCACTGGTCCTCTAACATGCAATGCTTCAGTTAAGATGAGAAACGTGTGAGCTTCGTGAATGATGTAGTTCCTTTGAACTGAAAAGTGACTGCCCTTACCTGAAACGAAGTCTTGCTTGTAGTAAGACACAGAGCCTGGGATTTAAATCCATTTCTGAAGGGAAACACACAGCATAGTACTCATCCATGGATCACACTCTGCTTTAGAGCGAGAAGCACACTCTAGCTTTCTAGACTCTCTAAGACAGCAGGAAATCTGAGTGTGCCCAGAACAAAAGAACGGATTTTCCTACACTTATGGACCATATGTAGTCCAAATCTGCTTCTGAAACTGATACAAAGCACTGACCCTCTAACATCCAATGCTTGTCAGTTAAGATGAGAAATGTGTGAGCTTCGTGAACGATGTATTTAGTTTGAGCAGAAAAGGGACTGCCCTTACCAGAAACGAAGTCTTGCCTGTAGGAAGACACAGAGACTGGGATTTAACTCCATTTCTGAAGGGAAACACACAGCATTGTCTCATCCATTGATCACACTCTGCTTTAGAACAAGAAGCACGCTATTGCTTTCTAGATTCTCTAAGACAGCAGGAAATCTGAGTGTGCCCAGAACAAAAGAACGGTGTTTCCTACACATATGGACCATATCTAGTCCAACTCTTCTTCTGAAACTGATACAAAGCACTGGTCCTCTACCATCCAATGCTTGTCAATTAAGATGAGAAACGTGTGAGCTTCGTGAATGATGTAGTTCATTTGAGCAGAAAGGTGACTGCCCTTACCTGAAACGAAGTCTTGCTTGTAGTAAGACACAGAGCCTGGGATTTTAGTCAGTTTCTGAAGTGAAACACACAGCAAAGTTCTCATCCATGGTTCACACTCTGCTTTAGAGCAAGAAGCACACTCTTGCTTTCTAGAGTCTCTAAGACAGCAGGAAATCTGAGTGTGCCCAGAACAAAAGAACGGTGTTTCCTACACATAAGGACTATATGTAGTCCAAATCTTCTTCTGAAACTGATAGAATGCACTGGTCCTCTAACATCCAGTGCTTGTCAGTTAAGATGAGAAACGTTTGAGCTTTGTGAATGATGTAGTTCCTTTGAACTGAAAAGTGACTGCCCTTACCATAAACGAAGTCTTGCCTGTAGGAAGACACAGAGCCTGGGATTTAACTCCATTTCTGAAGGGAAACACACAGCATTGTCTCATCCATTGATCACACTCTGCTTTAGAACAAGAAGCACGCTATTGCTTTCTAGATTCTCTAAGACAGCAGGAAATCTGAGTGTGCCCAGAACAAAAGAACGGTGTTTCCTACACATATGGACCATATCTAGTCCAACTCTTCTTCTGAAACTGATACAAAGCACTGGTCCTCTACCATCCAATGCTTGTCAATTAAGATGAGAAACGTGTGAGCTTCGTGAATGATGTAGTTCATTTGAGCAGAAAGGTGACTGCCCTTACCTGAAACGAAGTCTTGCTTGTAGTAAGACACAGATCCTGGGATTTAAGTCAGTTTCTGAAGCGAAACACACAGCATAGTTCTCATCCATGGATCACAGTCTGCTTTAGAGCAAGAAGCACGCTCTTGCTTTCTAGAGTATCTAATACAGCATGAAATCTGATTGTGCCCAGAACAAAAGAACGGTGTTTCCTACACATACGTACTATATGTAGTCCAAATCTTCTTCTGAAACTGACACAATGCACTGGTCCTCTAACATCCAATGCTTGTCAGTTAAGATGAGAAATGTGTGAGCTTCGTGAACGATGTAGTTAGTTTGAGCAGAAAAGTGACTGCCCTTACCTGAATTTAAGTCTTGCTTGTAGGAAGACTCAGAGCCTGGGATTTAACTCCATTTCTGAAGTAAAACACACAGCAGTGTAATCATCCATTGATCACACTCTGCTTTAGAGCGAGAAGCACACTCTTGCTTTCTAGAATTTCTAATACAGCAGGAAATCTGAGTGTGCCCAGAACAAAAGAACGGTGTTTCCTACACATATGGACCATATCTAGTCCAACTCTTCTTCTGAAACTGATACAAAGCACTGGTCCTCTAACATGCAATGCTTGTCAATTAAGATGAGAAACGTGTGAGCTTCGTGAATGATGTAGTTCCTTTGAACTGAAAAGTGACTGCCCTTACCTGAGACGAAGTCTTGCTTGTAGTAAGACACAGAGCCTGGGATTTAAATCCATTTCTGAAGGGAAACACACAGCATAGTACTCATCCATGGATCACACTCTGCTTTAGAGCGAGAAGCACACTCTAGCTTTCTAGACACTCTAATACAGCAGGAAATCTGAGTGTGCCCAGAACAAAAGAACGGTGTTTCCTACACTTATGGACCATATGTAGTCCAAATCTGCTTCTGAAACTGATACAAAGCACTGACCCTCTAACATCCAATGCTTGTCAGTTAAGATGAGAAATGTGTGAGCTTCGTGAACGATGTAGTTAGTTTGAGCAGAAAAGGGACTGCCCTTACCAGAAATGAAGTCTTGCCTGTAGGAAGACACAGAGACTGGGATTTAACTCCATTTCTGAAGGGAAACACACAGCATAGTTCTCATCCATGAATCACACTCTGCTTTAGAGCAAGAAGCACGCTCTTGCTTTCTAGAGTATCTAATACAGCAGGAAACCTGATTGTGCCCAGAACAAAAGAACGGTGTTTCCTACACATAAGGACCATATCTAGTCCAACTCTGCTTCTGAAACTGATACAATGCACTGGTCCTCTAACATCCAATGCTTGTCAGTTAAGATGATAAACGTGTGAGGTTCGTGAACGATGTAGTTCCTTTGAGCAGAAAAGTGACTGCCCTTACCTGAAACGAAGTCTTGCCTGTAGGAAGACACAGAGTCTGCGATTTAACTCCATTTCTGAAGGGAAACACACAGCATAGTTCTCATCCATGGATCACACTCTGCTTTAGAGCAAGAAGCACACTCTTGCTTTGTAGAGTCTCTAATACAGCAGGAAATCTGAGTGTGCCCGGAACAAAAGAACGGTCTTTCCTACACATATGGACTATATGTAGTCCAAATCTGCTTCTGAAACTGATACAAAGCACTGACCATCTAACATCCATTGCTTGTCAGTTAAGATGAGAAACGCGTGAGCTTCATGAACGATGTAGTTCGTTTGAGCAGAAAAGTGACTGCCCTTACCTGAAACGAAGTCTTGCCTGTAGGAAGACTCAGAGCCTGGGATTTAACTCCATTTCTGAAGTCAAGCACACAGCATAGTTCTCATCCATGGATCACACTCTGCTTTAGAGCAAGAAGCACACTCTTGCTTTCTAGAGTCTCTAAGACAGCAGGAAATCTGAGTGTGCCCAGAACAAAAGAACGGTGTTTCCTACACATAAGGACTATATGTAGTCCAAATCTTCTTCTGAAACTGATAGAATGCACTGGTCCTCTAACATCCAGTGCTTGTCAGTTAAGATGAGAAACGTTTGAGCTTTGTGAATGATGTAGTTCCTTTGAACTGAAAAGTGACTGCCCCTACCATAAACGAAGTCTTGCCTGTAGGAAGACACAGAGCCTGGGATTTAACTCCAATTCTGAAGTGAAACACACAGCATTGTCTCATCCATTGATCACACTCTGCTTTAGAACAAGAAGCACGCTATTGCTTTCTAGATTCTCTAAGACAGCAGGAAATCTGAGTGTGCCCAGAACAAAAGAACGGTGTTTCCTACACATATGGACCATATCTAGTCCAACTCTTCTTCTGAAACTGATACAAAGCACTGGTCCTCTACAATCCAATGCTTGTCAATTAAGATGAGAAACGTGTGAGCTTCGTGAATGATGTAGTTCATTTGAGCAGAAAGGTGACTGCCCTTACCTGAAAAGAAGTCTTGCTTGTAGTAAGACACAGAGCCTGGGATTTTAGTCAGTTTCTGAAGTGAAACACACAGCATAGTTCTCATCCATGGATCACACTCTGCTTTAGAGCAAGAAGCAAGCTCTTGCTTTCTAGAGTATCTAATACAGCATGAAATCTGATTGTGCCCAGAACAAAAGAACGGTGTTTCCTACACATACGGAGTATATGTAGTCCAAATCTTCTTCTGAAACTGACACAATGCACTGGTCCTCTAACATCCAATGCTTGTCAGTTAAGATGAGAAATGTGTGAGCTTCGTGAACGATGTAGTTAGTTTGAGCAGAAAAGTGACTGCCCTTACCTGAATTTAAGTCTTGCTTGTAGGCAGACTCAGAGCCTGGGATTTAACTCCATTTCTGAAGTAAAACACACAGCAGTGTAATCATCCATTGATCACACTCTTCTTTAGAGCGAGAAGCACACTCTTGCTTTCTAGAATTTCTAATACAGCAGGAAATCTGAGTGCGCCCAGAACAAAAGAACGGTGTTTCCTACACATATGGACCATATCTAGTCCAACTCTTCTTCTGAAACTGATACAAAGCACTGACCATCTAACATCCATTGCTTGTCAGTTAAGATGAGAAACGCGTGAGCTTCATGAACGATGTAGTTCGTTTGAGCAGAAAAGTGACTGCCCTTACCTGAAACGAAGTCTTGCATGTAGGAAGACTCAGAGCCTGGGATTTAACTCCATTTCTGAAGTCAAGCACACAGCATAGTTCTCATCCATGGATCACACTCTGCTTTAGAGCAAGAAGCACACTCTTACTTTCTAGAGTCTCTAAGACAGCAGGAAATCTGAGTGTGCCCAGAACAAAAGAACGGTGTTTCCTACACATACGGACTATATGTAGTCCAAATCTTCTTCTGAAACTGATAGAATGCACTGGTCCTCTAACATCCAGTGCTTGTCAGTTAAGATGAGAAACGTGTGAGCTTTGTGAATGATGTAGTTCCTTTGAACTGAAAAGTGACTGCCCTTACCTGAAACGAAGTCTTGCCTGTAGGAAGACACAGAGCCTGGGATTTAACTATATTTCTGAAGTGAAACACACAGCATTGTCTCATCCATTGATCACACTCTGCTTCAGAACAAGAAGCACGCTATTGCTTTCTAGATTCTCTAAGACAGCAGGAAATCTGAGTGTGCCCAGAACAAAAGAACGGAGTTTCCTACACATATGGACCATATCTAGTCCAACTCTTCTTCTGAAACTGATACAAAGCACTGGTCCTCCACCATCCAATGCTTGTCAATTAAGATGAGAAACGTGTGAGCTTCGTGAATGATGTAGTTCATTTGAGCAGAAAAGTGACTGCCCTTACCTTAAACGAAGTCTTGCTTGTAGTAAGACACAGAGCCTGGGATTTAAGTCAATTTCTGAAGTGAAACACACAGCATAGTTCTCATCCATGGATCACACTCTGCTTTAGAGCAAGAAGCACGCTCTTGCTTTCTAGAGTATCTAAGACAGCAGGAAATCTGATTGTGCCCAGAACAAAAGAACGGTGTTTCCTACACATACGGACTATATGTAGTCCAAATCTTCTTCTGAAACTGACACAATGCACTGGTCCTCTAACATCCAATGCTTGTCTGTTAAGATGAGAAATGTGTGAGCTTCGTGAACGATGTAGTTAGTTTGAGCAGAAAAGTGACTGCCCTTACCTGAATTTAAGTCTTGCTTGTAGGAAGACTCAGAGCCTGGGATGTAACTCCATTTCTGAAGTAAAACACACAGCAGTGTAATCATCCATTGATCACACTCTGCTTTAGAGCGAGAAGCACGCTCTTGCTTTCTAGAGTCTCTAAGTCAGCAGGAAATCTGAGTGTGCCCAGAACAAAAGAACGGTGTATCCTACACATACAGACTATATGTTGTCCAAATCTTCTTCTGAAACTGATAGAATGCACTGGTCCTCTAACATCCATTGCTTGTCAGTTATGATGAGAAACGTGTGAGCTTTGTGAATGATGTAGTTCCTTTGAACTGAAAAGTGACTGCCCTTACCTGAAACGAAGTCTTGCTTGTAGTAAGACACAGAGCCTGGGAATTAAATCCATTTCTGAAGGGAAACACACAGCATTATCTCATTAATGGATCACACTCTGCATTAGAACAAGAAGCACGCTCTTGCTTTCTAGAGTCTCTAAGACAGCAGGAAACGTGAGTGTGCTGAGAACAAAAGAACGGTGTTTCCTACACATACGGACCATATCTAGTCCAACTCTGCTTCTGAAACTGATACAAAGCACTGGTCCTCTACCATCCAATGCTTGTCTGTTAAGATGAGAAATGTGTGAGCTCAGTGAACGATGTAATTCGCTTGAGCTGAAAAGTGACTGCCCTTACATGAAACGAAGTCTTGCTTGTAGGAAGACACAGAGCCTGGGATTTAACTCCATTTCTGAAGGGAAACACACAGCATAGTTCTCATCCATGGATCACACTCTGCTTTAGAGCAAGAAGCACGCTCTTGCTTTCTAGAATTTCTAATACAGCAGGAAATCTGAGTGTGCCCAGAACAAAAGAACGGTGTTTCCTACACATATGGACCATATCTAGTCCAACTCTGCTTCTGAAACTGATACAATGCACTGGTCCTCTAACATCCAATGCTTGTCAGTTAAGATGAGAAACGTGTGAGGTTCGTGAAGGATGTAGTTCCTTTGAACAGAAAAGTGACTGCCCTTACCTGAAACGAAGTCTTGCCTGTAGGAAGACACAGAGTCTGCGATTTAACTCCATTTCTGAAGGGAAACACACAGCATTGTCTCATCCATTGATCACACTCTGCTTTAGAACAAGAAGCACGCTATTGCTTTCTAGATTCTCTAAGACAGCAGGAAATCGGAGTGTGCCCAGAACAAAAGAACGGTGTTTCCTACACATATGGACCATATCTAGTCCAACTCTTCTTCTGAAACTGATACAAAGCACTGGTCCTCTACCATCCAATGCTTGTCAATTAAGATGAGAAACGTGTGAGCTTCGTGAATGATGTAGTTCATTTGAGCAGAAAAGTGACTGCCCTTACCTGAAACGAATTCTTGCTTGTAGTAAGACACAGAGCCTGGGATTTAAGTCAATTTCTGAAGTGAAACACACAGCATAGTTCTCATCCATGGATCACACTCTGCTTTAGAGCAAGAAGCACGCTCTTGCTTTCTAGAGTATCTAAGACAGCAGGAAATCTGATTGTGCCCAGAACAAAAGAACGGTGTTTATTACACATACGGACTATATGTAGTCCAAATCTTCTTCTGAAACTGACACAATGCACTGGTCCTCTAACATCCAATGCTTGTCAGTTAAGATGAGAAATGTGTGAGCTTCGTGAACGATGTAGTTAGTTTGAGCAGAAAAGTGACTGCCCTTACCTGAAACGAAGTCTTGCCTGTAGGAAGACACAGAGACTGGGATTTAAATCCATTTCTGAAGGGAAACACACAGCATAGTTCTCATCCATGAATCACACTCTGCTTTAGAGCAAGAAGCACACTCTTGCTTTGTAGAGTCTCTAATACAGCAGGAAATCTGAGTGTGCCCGGAACAAAAGAACGGTGTTTCCTACACATAGGGATCATATGTAGTCCAAATCTGCTTCTGAAACTGATACAAAGCACTGACCATCTAACATCCATTGCTTGTCAGTTAAGATGAGAAACGCGTGAGCTTCATGAACGATGTAGTTCGTTTGAGCAGAAAAGTGACTGCCCTTACCTGAAACGAAGTCTTGCCTGTAGGAAGACTCAGAGCCTGGGATTTAACTCCATTTCTGAAGTCAAGCACACAGCATAGTTCTCATCCATGGATCACACTCTGCTTTAGAGCAAGAAGCACACTCTTGCTTTCTAGAGTCTCTAAGACAGCAGGAAATCTGAGTGTGCCCAGAACAAAAGAACGGTGTTTCCTACACATAAGGACTATATGTAGTCCAAATCTTCTTCTGAAACTGATAGAATGCACTGGTCCTCTAACATCCAGTGCTTGTCAGTTAAGATGAGAAACGTTTGAGCTTTGTGAATGATGTAGTTCCTTTGAACTGAAAAGTGACTGCCCTTACCATAAACGAAGTCTTGCCTGTAGGAAGACACAGAGCCTGGGATTTAACTCCATTTCTGAAGGGAAACACACAGCATTGTCTCATCCATTGATCACACTCTGCTTTAGAACAAGAAGCACGCTATTGCTTTCTAGATTCTCTAAGACAGCAGGAAATCTGAGTGTGCCCAGAACAAAAGAACGGTGTTTCCTACACATATGGACCATATCTAGTCCAACTCTTCTTCTGAAACTGATACAAAGCACTGGTCCTCTACCATCCAATGCTTGTCAATTAAGATGAGAAACGTGTGAGCTTCGTGAATGATGTAGTTCATTTGAGCAGAAAGGTGACTGCCCTTACCTGAAACGAAGTCTTGCTTGTAGTAAGACACAGATCCTGGGATTTAAGTCAGTTTCTGAAGCGAAACACACAGCATAGTTCTCATCCATGGATCACAGTCTGCTTTAGAGCAAGAAGCACGCTCTTGCTTTCTAGAGTATCTAATACAGCATGAAATCTGATTGTGCCCAGAACAAAAGAACGGTGTTTCCTACACATACGTACTATATGTAGTCCAAATCTTCTTCTGAAACTGACACAATGCACTGGTCCTCTAACATCCAATGCTTGTCAGTTAAGATGAGAAATGTGTGAGCTTCGTGAACGATGTAGTTAGTTTGAGCAGAAAAGTGACTGCCCTTACCTGAATTTAAGTCTTGCTTGTAGGAAGACTCAGAGCCTGGGATTTAACTCCATTTCTGAAGTAAAACACACAGCAGTGTAATCATTCATTGATCACACTCTGCTTTAGAGCGAGAAGCACACTCTTGCTTTCTAGAATTTCTAATACAGCAGGAAATCTGAGTGTGCCCAGAACAAAAGAACGGAGTTTCCTACACATATGGACCATATCTAGTCCAACTCTTCTTCTGAAACTGATACAAAGCACTGGTCCTCTACCATCCAATGCTTGTCAATTAAGATGAGAAACGTGTGAGCTTCGTGAATGATGTAGTTCATTTGAGCAGAAAGGTGACTGCCCTTACCTGAAACGAAGTCTTGCTTGTAGTAAGACACAGATCCTGGGATTTAAGTCAGTTTCTGAAGCGAAACACACAGCATAGTTCTCATCCATGGATCACAGTCTGCTTTAGAGCAAGAAGCACGCTCTTGCTTTCTAGAGTATCTAATACAGCATGAAATCTGATTGTGCCCAGAACAAAAGAACGGTGTTTCCTACACATACGTACTATATGTAGTCCAAATCTTCTTCTGAAACTGACACAATGCACTGGTCCTCTAACATCCAATGCTTGTCAGTTAAGATGAGAAATGTGTGAGCTTCGTGAACGATGTAGTTAGTTTGAGCAGAAAAGTGACTGCCCTTACCTGAATTTAAGTCTTGCTTGTAGGAAGACTCAGAGCCTGGGATTTAACTCCATTTCTGAAGTAAAACACACAGCAGTGTAATCATCCATTGATCACACTCTGCTTTAGAGCGAGAAGCACACTCTTGCTTTCTAGAATTTCTAATACAGCAGGAAATCTGAGTGTGCCCAGAACAAAAGAACGGTGTTTCCTACACATACGGACCATATCTAGTCCAACTCTGCTTCTGAAACTGATACAAAGCACTGGTCCTCTACCATCCAATGCTTGTCTGTTAAGATGAGAAATGTGTGAGCTCAGTGAACGATGTAGTTCGCTTGAGCTGAAAAGTGACTGCCCTTACATGAAACGAAGTCTTGCTTGTAGGAAGACACAGAGCCTGGGATTTAACTCCATTTCTGAAGGGAAACACACAGCATAGTTCTCATCCATGGATCACACTCTGCTTTAGAGCAAGAAGCACGCTCTTGCTTTCTAGAATTTCTAATACAGCAGGAAATCTGAGTGTGCCCAGAACAAAAGAACGGTGTTTCCTACACATATGGACCATATCTAGTCCAACTCTGCTTCTGAAACTGATACAATGCACTGGTCCTCTAACATCCAATGCTTGTCAGTTAAGATGAGAAACGTGTGAGGTTCGTGAAGGATGTAGTTCCTTTGAACAGAAAAGTGACTGCCCTTACCTGAAACGAAGTCTTGCCTGTAGGAAGACACAGAGTCTGCGATTTAACTCCATTTCTGAAGGGAAACACACAGCATTGTCTCATCCATTGATCACACTCTGCTTTAGAACAAGAAGCACGCTATTGCTTTCTAGATTCTCTAAGACAGCAGGAAATCGGAGTGTGCCCAGAACAAAAGAACGGTGTTTCCTACACATATGGACCATATCTAGTCCAACTCTTCTTCTGAAACTGATACAAAGCACTGGTCCTCTACCATCCAATGCTTGTCAATTAAGATGAGAAACGTGTGAGCTTAGTGAATGATGTAGTTCATTTGAGCAGAAAAGTGACTGCCCTTACCTGAAACGAATTCTTGCTTGTAGTAAGACACAGAGCCTGGGATTTAAGTCAATTTCTGAAGTGAAACACACAGCATAGTTCTCATCCATGGATCACACTCTGCTTTAGAGCAAGAAGCACGCTCTTGCTTTCTAGAGTATCTAAGACAGCAGGAAATCTGATTGTGCCCAGAACAAAAGAACGGTGTTTATTACACATACGGACTATATGTAGTCCAAATCTTCTTCTGAAACTGACACAATGCACTGGTCCTCTAACATCCAATGCTTGTCAGTTAAGATGAGAAATGTGTGAGCTTCGTGAACGATGTAGTTAGCTTGAGCAGAAAAGTGACTGCCCTTACCTGAATTTAAGTCTTGCTTGTAGGAAGACTCAGAGCCTGGGATGTAACTCCATTTCTGAAGTAAAACACACAGCAGTGTAATCATCCATTGATCACACTCTGCTTTAGAGCGAGAAGCACGCTCTTGCTTTCTAGAGTCTCTAAGACAGCAGGAAATCTGAGTGTGCCCAGAACAAAAGAACGGTGTTTCCTACACATATGGAACATATGTAGTCCAAATCTGCTTCTGAAACTGATACAAAGCACTGACCCTCTAACATCCAATGCTTGTCAGTTAAGATGAGAAATGTGTGAGCTTCATGAACGATGTAGTTAGTTTGAGCAGAAAAGTGACAGCCCTTACCTGAATTTAAGTCTTGCTTGTAGGAAGACTCAGAGCCTGGGATTTAACACCATTTCTGAAGGTAAACACACAGCATAGTTCTCATCCATGGATCACACTCTGCTTTAGAGCAAGAAGCACACTCTTGCTTTCTAGAGTCTCGAATACAGCATGAAATCTGATTGTGCCAAGAACAAAAGAACGGTGTTTCCTACACATACGGAGTATATGTAGTCCAAATCTTCTTCTGAAACTGACACAATGCACTGGTCCTCTAACATCCAATGCTTGTCAGTTAAGATGAGAAATGTGTGAGCTTCGTGAACGATGTAGTTAGTTTGAGCAGAAAAGTGACTGCCCTTACCTGAATTTAAGTCTTGCTTGTAGGCAGACTCAGAGCCTGGGATTTAACTCCATTTCTGAAGTAAAACACACAGCAGTGTAATCATCCATTGATCACACTCTTCTTTAGAGCGAGAAGCACACTCTTGCTTTCTAGAATTTCTAATACAGCAGGAAATCTGAGTGCGCCCAGAACAAAAGAACGGTGTTTCCTACACATATGGACCATATCTAGTCCAACTCTTCTTCTGAAACTGATACAAAGCACTGACCATCTAACATCCATTGCTTGTCAGTTAAGATGAGAAACGCGTGAGCTTCATGAACGATGTAGTTCGTTTGAGCAGAAAAGTGACTGCCCTTACCTGAAACGAAGTCTTGCCTGTAGGAAGACTCAGAGCCTGGGATTTAACTCCATTTCTGAAGTCAAGCACACAGCATAGTTCTCATCCATGGATCACACTCTGCTTTAGAGCAAGAAGCACACTCTTGCTTTCTAGAGTCTCTAAGACAGCAGGAAATCTGAGTGTGCCCAGAACAAAAGAACGGTGTTTCCTACACATACGGACTATATGTAGTCCAAATCTTCTTCTGAAACTGATAGAATGCACTGGTCCTCTAACATCCAGTGCTTGTCAGTTAAGATGAGAAACGTGTGAGCTTTGTGAATGATGTAGTTCCTTTGAACTGAAAAGTGACTGCCCTTACCTGAAACGAAGTCTTGCCTGTAGGAAGACACAGAGCCTGGGATTTAACTATATTTCTGAAGTGAAACACACAGCATTATCTCATCCATGGATCACACTCTGCATTAGAACAAGAAGCACGCTCTTGCTTTCTAGAGTCTCTAAGACAGCAGGAAACGTGAGTGTGCTGAGAACAAAAGAACGGTGTTTCCTACACATACGGACCATATCTAGTCCAACTCTGCTTCTGAAACTGATACAAAGCACTGGTCCTCTACCATCCAATGCTTGTCTGTTAAGATGAGAAATGTGTGAGCTCAGTGAACGATGTAGTTCGCTTGAGCTGAAAAGTGACTGCCCTTACATGAAACGAAGTCTTGCTTGTAGGAAGACACAGAGCCTGGGATTTAACTCCATTTCTGAAGGGAAACACACAGCATAGTTCTCATCCATGGATCACACTCTGCTTTAGAGCAAGAAGCACGCTCTTGCTTTCTAGAATTTCTAATACAGCAGGAAATCTGAGTGTGCCCAGAACAAAAGAACGGTGTTTCCTACACATATGGACCATATCTAGTCCAACTCTGCTTCTGAAACTGATACAATGCACTGGTCCTCTAACATCCAATGCTTGTCAGTTAAGATGAGAAACGTGTGAGGTTCGTGAAGGATGTAGTTCCTTTGAACAGAAAAGTGACTGCCCTTACCTGAAACGAAGTCTTGCCTGTAGGAAGACACAGAGTCTGCGATTTAACTCCATTTCTGAAGGGAAACACACAGCATTGTCTCATCCATTGATCACACTCTGCTTTAGAACAAGAAGCACGCTATTGCTTTCTAGATTCTCTAAGACAGCAGGAAATCGGAGTGTGCCCAGAACAAAAGAACGGTGTTTCCTACACATATGGACCATATCTAGTCCAACTCTTCTTCTGAAACTGATACAAAGCACTGGTCCTCTACCATCCAATGCTTGTCAATTAAGATGAGAAACGTGTGAGCTTCGTGAATGATGTAGTTCATTTGAGCAGAAAAGTGACTGCCCTTACCTGAAACGAATTCTTGCTTGTAGTAAGACACAGAGCCTGGGATTTAAGTCAATTTCTGAAGTGAAACACACAGCATAGTTCTCATCCATGGATCACACTCTGCTTTAGAGCAAGAAGCACGCTCTTGCTTTCTAGAGTATCTAAGACAGCAGGAAATCTGATTGTGCCCAGAACAAAAGAACGGTGTTTATTACACATACGGACTATATGTAGTCCAAATCTTCTTCTGAAACTGACACAATGCACTGGTCCTCTAACATCCAATGCTTGTCAGTTAAGATGAGAAATGTGTGAGCTTCGTGAACGATGTAGTTAGCTTGAGCAGAAAAGTGACTGCCCTTACCTGAATTTAAGTCTTGCTTGTAGGAAGACTCAGAGCCTGGGATGTAACTCCATTTCTGAAGTAAAACACACAGCAGTGTAATCATCCATTGATCACACTCTGCTTTAGAGCGAGAAGCACGCTCTTGCTTTCTAGAGTCTCTAAGACAGCAGGAAATCTGAGTGTGCCCAGAACAAAAGAACGGTGTTTCCTACACATATGGAACATATGTAGTCCAAATCTGCTTCTGAAACTGATACAAAGCACTGACCCTCTAACATCCAATGCTTGTCAGTTAAGATGAGAAATGTGTGAGCTTCATGAACGATGTAGTTAGTTTGAGCAGAAAAGTGACAGCCCTTACCTGAATTTAAGTATTGCTTGTAGGAAGACTCAGAGCCTGGGATTTAACACCATTTCTGAAGGTAAACACACAGCATAGTTCTCATCCATGGATCACACTCTGCTTTAGAGCAAGAAGCACACTCTTGCTTTCTAGAGTCTCGAATACAGCAGGAAATCTGATTGTGCCCAGAACAATAGAACGGTGTTTCCTACACATACGGACTATATGTAGTCCTAATCTTCTTCTGATACTGATACAATGCACTGGTCCTCTAATATCCAATGCTTTTCAGTTAAGATGAGAAACGTGTGAGCTTCGTGAACGATGTAGTTCCTTTGAGCAGAAAAGTGACTGCCCTTACCTGAAACGAAGTATTGCTTGTAGGGAGACTCAGAGCCTGGGATTTAACTCCAATTCTGAAGTGAAACACACAGCATTATCTCATCCATTGATCACACTCTGCATTAGAACAAGAAGCACGCTCTTGCTTTCTAGAGTCTCTAAGACAGCAGGAAACGTGAGTGTGCTGAGAACAAAAGAACGGTGTTTCCAACGCATACGGACCATATCTAGTCCAACTCTGCCTCTGAAACTGATACAAAGCACTGGTCCTCTACCATCCAATGCTTGTCTGTTAAGATGAGAAATGTGTGAGCTCAGTGAACGATGTAGTTCGCTTGAGCTGAAAAGTGACTGCCCTTACCTGAAACGAAGTCTTGCTTGTAGGAAGACACAGAGCCTGGGATTTAACTCCATTTCTGAAGGGAAACACACAGCATAGTTCTCTTCCATGGATCACACTCTGCTTTAAAGCAAGAAGCACGCTCTTGCTTTCTAGAGTATCTAATACAGCAGGAAATCTGATTGTGCCCAGAACAAAAGAACGGTGTTTCCTACACATACGGACCATATCTAGTCCAACTCTGCTTCTGAAACTGACACAATGCACTGGTCCTCTAACATCCAATGCTTGTCAGTTAAGATGAGAAATGTGTGAGCTTCGTGAACGATGTAGTTAGTTTGAGAAGTAAAGTGACTGCCCTTACCTGAATTTAAGTCTTGCTTGTAGGAAGACTCAGAGCTTGGGATGTAACACCATTTCTGAAGTAAAACACACAGCAGTGTAATCATCCATTGATCACACTCTGCTTTAGAGCGAGAAGCACGCTCTTGCTTTCTAGAGTCTCTAAGACAGCAGGAAATCTGAGTGTGCCCAGAACAAAAGAACGGTGTTTCCTACACATACAGACTATATGTAGTCCAAATCTTCTTCTGAAACTGATAGAATGCACTGGTCCTCTAACATCCAGTGCTTGTCAGTTAAGATGAGAAACGTGTGAGCTTTGTGAATGATGTAGTTCCTTTGAACTGAAAAGTGACTGCCCTTACCTGAAACGAAGTCTTGCTTGTAGTAAGACACAGAGCCTGGGATTTAAATCCATTTCTGAAGGGAAACACACAGCATAGTACTCATCCATGGATCACACTCTGCTTTAGAGGGAGAAGCACACTCTAGCTTTCTAGACTCTCTAATACAGCAGGAAATCTGAGTGTGCCCAGAACAAAAGAACGGTGTTTCCTACACATACGGACAATATCTAGTACAACTCTGCTTCTGAAAATGATACAAAGCACTGGTCCTCTAACATCCAATGCTTGTCTGTTAAGATGAGAAATGTGTGAGCTCAGTGAACGATGTAGTTCGTTTGAGCTGAAAAGTGACTGCCCTTACCTGAAACGAAGTCTTGCCTGTAGGAAGACACAGAGTCTAGGATTTAACTCCATTTCTGAAGGGAAACATACAGCATAGTTCTCATGAATGGATCACACTCTGCTTTAGAGCAAGAAGCACGCTCTTGCTTTCTAGAGTCTCTAATAGAGCAGGAAGTCTGATTGTGCCCAGAACAAAAGAACGGTGTTTCCCACACATACTGACTATATGTAGTCCAAATCTTCTTCTGAAACTGATACAATGCACTGGTCCTCTAACATCCAATGCTTGTCTGTTAAGATGAGAAACGTGTGAGCTCAGTGAACGATGTAGTTCTTTTGAGCTGAAAAGTGACTGCCCTTACCTGAAACGAAGTCTTGCCTGTAGGAAGACACACAGCCTGGGTTTTAACTCCATTTCTGAAGTGAAACACACAGCATTGTCTCATCCATTGATCACACTCTGCTTTAGAACAAGAAGCACGCTATTGCTTTCTAGATTATCTAAGACAGCAGGAAATCTGAGTGTGCCCAGAACAAAAGAACGGTGTTGCCTACACATATGGACCATATCTAGTCCAACTCTTCTTCTGAAACTGATACAAAGCACTGGTCCTCTACCATCCAATGCTTGTCAATTAAGATTGGAAACGTGTGAGCTTCGTGAATGATGTAGTTCATTTGAGAAG
>CATKUP010000729.1:0-77000 GCA_949786385.1 Onychomys leucogaster
TAAAACAGATTGTTTTTCAGGAATGAGAACTGTGGTCTGAATTTGCCTTCAGAAACGGAGTTAAACCCCAGTATCAGTGTCTTCCTACAAGCAAGAGTTCATTTCTGGTAAACCCAGTGAATTTTGGGCTCAAATGATTATTCCCAGTTCAGGAACCCAACGCGATTCTCACTATTAACTAAAGAGCATTGATGTAAGCAGAGCTGTGGTTTGTATAGGTTTCATAAGCAGAGTTGAATACATACGGTCCTTATGAGTAGGATACACAGTTCCTTTTTTCAGGCCATGCTCATGGTTCTTGCTGTATTTTAGACACTGTAAAGAAGAGCTTGCTTCTTGCGTTGAAACAGAGTGTGTTTCAGGGAGGAGAACTCTGGTCTGAATTTCCCTTCACAAACTGCGTTAAACCCCAGGATCTGTGTCTTCCTACCAGCAAGAGTTCATTTCTGGCAAACAAAGTGAATTTTCGACTCAAATGACTTTTCACATTTCTAGAACCCTACGCGATTATCACTATTAACTAAATAGCATTTATGTAAGAGAAGCTGTAGTCTGTATCATTTCATGAGCAGAGTTGAACTACATATGGTCCGTATGAGAAGGAAACACAGTTTTTTTTTCTGGGCATGCTCATAGTTCTTACTGTAATGGAGAAGGAGGAAAGAAGAGGATGATTCTTGCCTTAAAACAGAGTGTTTTTCTGGGTTGAGAATTCTGGTTGAATATGCCTTCAGAAATGGAGTTAAATCCCAGGATCTATGTCTTCCTACAAGCAAGAGTTCATTTCAGGTAAACCAAGTGAATTTTGTGCTCAAATGATTTTTCGCAGTTTAGGAACGCAACGCGATTCTCACTATTAACTAAAGAGGAATTATGTAAGAGGAGCTGTGGTCTGAATCAGTTTCATAAGCAGAGTTTAACTACATATGGTCTGCATGAGTAGGAAACACAGTTGCTTTTTCCTGGGAATGCTCAGTTTAGTTACTATATTTGAGACGCTGGTTAGAAAAGGATGATTCTTGCCTTAAAACTGAGTTTTTTTCAGGGATTAGAACTCTGGTCTGAATTTTTCTTCAGAAACGGAGTTAAGCCCCAGTATCAGTGTCTTCCTACAAGCAAGAGTTCATTTCTGGTAATCCCAGTGAATTTTGGGCTCAAATGATTATTCCCAGTTCAGGAACCCAACGCGATTCTCACTATTAACTAAAGAGCATTGATGTAAGCAGACCTGTGGTTTATATAAGTTTCATAAGCAGAGTTGAATACATACGGTCCTTATGAGTAGGATACACAGTTCCTTTTTTCAGGGCATGCTCATTGTTCTTCCTGTATTTTCGACTCTGGAAAGAAGAGCTTGCTTTTTGCATTAAAGCAGAGTGTGTTTCAGGGATGAGAACTCTGGTCTGATTTCCCTTCAGAAACAGAGTTAAACCCCAGGATCTGTGTCTCCCTACAAGCAAGAGTTCATTTCTGGGAAACCAAGTGAATTTTGGGCTCAAATGATTTTACACAGTTCTAGAACCCAACGTTGATTATCACTATTAACTAAAGCGCAGTTATGTAAGAGGAGCTGTGGTTTGTATCAATTTCATAAGCAGAGTTGTACTACACATTGTCCGTATGAGTAGGAACCACATTTCTTTTTTTCTTGGCATGCTTATGGTTCTTAATGTATTGGAGAACCTGGAAAGAAGAGGATGATTCATGCCTTAAAACAGAGTGTTTTTGAGGGATGAGAATTCTGGTCTGAATTTCCCTTCAGAAACTGAGTTAAACCCCAGTATCAGTATCTTCCTACAAGCAAGAGTTCTTTTCTGGTACACCCAGTGAATTTTGGGCTCATATGATTTTTCGCAGTTCACGAACCCCACATGATTCTCACTATTAACTAAAGAGCATTTATGTAAGAGGTGCAGTGGTTTGTATCAGGTACATAAGCAGAGTTGAACTACATATGGTCCGTATGAGTAGGAAACACAGTTCTTTTTTTCAGGGCATGCTCATGGTTCTTGCTGTATTTTAGACACTGTAAAGAAGAGCTTACTTCTTGCGTTAAAACAGAGTGTGTTTCAGGGATGAGAAGTCTGGTCTGAAATTCCCTTCACAATCCGAGTTAAACCCCAGGATCTGTGTCTTCCTACCAGCAAGAGTTTATTTCTGGCAAACTGAGTGAATTTTCGTCTCAAATGACTTTACACAGTTCTAGAACCCTACGCGATTCTCACTATTAACTAAAGAGCATTTATGTAAGATGAGCTGTGGTCTGTATCAGTTTCAGAAGCAGATTTGAACTACATATGGTCCCTATGAGTTGGAATCACAGTTCTTTTTTTCAGGGCATGCTCATGGTTCTCGCTGTATTTTAGACTCTGGAAAGAAGAGCTTGCTTCTTGCATTAAAGCAGAGTGTGCTTCAGGGATGAGAACTCTGGTGTGAATTTCCCTTCAGAAACGGAGTTAAACACCAGGATCAGTGTCTTCCTACAAGCAAGAGTTCATTTCTGGTATAGCCAGTGAATTTTGGGCTCAAATGATTATTCATCGTTCACAAACACAACGCGATTCTCACCATTAAGTCTAGAGCATTTCTGTAAGAGGAGCTGTGGATTGTATCAGTTTCATAAGCAGAGTTGAACTACATATGGTCCGTATGAGTAGGAAATAAAGTTCTTTTTTTTTCTGGGCTGCCTCATTATTCTTGATATATTCGAGACACTGGAAAGAAGAGCTTCCTTCTTGCATTAAAACAGATTGTGTTTCATTGATGAGAACTCTGGTCTGAATTTCCCTTCAGCAACGGAGTTAAACCCAATGACCTGTGTCTTCCTACAAGCAAGAGTTCATTTCTGGTAAACCAAGAGAATTTTGTGCTCAAATGATTTTACACAGTTCTAGAATCAAACGCGATTATCACTATTAACTAAAGAGCATTTATGTAAGAGGAGATATGGTGTGTATCAGTTTCATAAGCAGAGTTGGACTACATATGATCCATATAAGTAGGAAACACAGTTCTTTTTTTCTTCGCATGCTCATGGTTCTTTCTGTATTGGAGATGTTGGAAAGTAGAGCTTGCTTCTTGCCTTAAAACAGAGTGTGTTTCATGGATGACAACTATGGTCTGAAATTTCCTTCAGAAATGGAGTTAAACACCATGATCTGTGTCTCCCTATAAGCAAGAGTTCATTTCTGCTAAACCAAGTGAATTTTGGACTCAAATGATTTTACACAGTTCTAGAACACAACCTTGATTTTCACTATTAACTAAAGAGCATTCATGTAAGAGGAGCTGTGGTCTGTATCATTTTCATAAGCAGAGTTGGACTACATATGGTCCGTATGAGTAGGAAACACAGTTCTTTTTTTCAGGGCATGATCATGGTTCTCACTGTATTTTAGACTCTGGAAAGAAGAGCTTGCATCTTGCATTAAGGCAGAGTGTGTTTCAGGGAGGAGAACTCTGGTGTGAATTTCCCTTCAGAAACGGAGTTAAACCCCAGGAACAGTGTCTTCCTACAAGCAAGAGTTCATTTCTGGCAAACCAAGGGAATTTTCGTCTCAAATGACTTTACACAGTTCTAGAACCCTACGCGATTATCACTATTAACTAAAGAGCATTTATGTAAGAGGAGCTGTAGTCTGTATCATTTCATAAGCAGAGTTGAACTACATATGGTCCATAGGAGTAGGAAACACAGTTTTTTTTTCTGGGCATGCTCATGGTTCTTTCTGTATTAGAGAAGAAGGAAAGAAGAGGATGATTCTTGCCTTAAAACAGAGTGTTTTTCAGGGTTGAGAATTCTGGTTGAATATGCCTTCAGAAATGGAGTTAAACCCCAGGATCTGTGTCTTCCTACAAGCAAGAGTTCATTTCTGGTTAACCCAGTGAATTTTGTGCTCAAATGATTTTTCACAGTTTAGGAACCCAACGTGATTCTCACTATTAGCTAAAGAGGAATTATGTAAGAGAAGCTGTGGTTTGAATCAGTTTCATAAGCAGAGTTTAACTACATATGGTCTCTATGAGTAGGAAACACAGTTCTTTTTTTCTGGGAATGCTCAGGTTTCTTACTGTATTGGAGACACAGGAAAGAAGAGGATGATTCTTGCCTTAAAACTGAGTTTTTTTTCAGGGATGAGAATTCTGGTCTTAATTTGCATTCAGAAATGGTGTTAAACCCCAAGATCTGTGTCTTCCTACCAGCAAGAGTTCATTTCTGGCAAACAAAGTGAATTTTCGACTCAAATGACTTTTCACATTTCTAGAACCCTACGCAATTATCACTATTAACTAAATAGCATTTATGTAAGAGAAGCTGTAGTCTGTATCATTTCATGAGCAGAGTTGAACTACATATGGTCCGTATGAGTAGGAAACACAGTTCTTTTTTTCAGGGCATGCTCATGGTTCTTGCTGTATTTTAGACACTGTAAAGAAGAGCTTACTTCTTGCGTTAAAACAGAGTGTGTTTCAGGGATGAGAAGTCTGGTCTGAAATTCCCTTCACAATCTGAGTTAAACCCCAGGATCTGTGTCTTCCTACCAGCAAGAGTTTATTTCTGGCAAACTGAGTGAATTTTCGTCTCAAATGACTTTACACAGTTCTAGAACCCTACGCGATTCTCACTATTAACTAAAGAGCATTTATGTAAGAGGAGCTGTGGTCTGTATCAGTTTCATAAGCAGATTTGAACTACATATGGTCCCTATGAGTTGGAATCACAGTTCTTTTTTTCAGGGCATGCTCATGGTTCTCGCTGTATTTTAGACTCTGGAAAGAAGAGCTTGCTTCTTGCATTAAAGCAGAGTGTGCTTCAGGGATGAGAACTCTGGTGTGAATTTCCCTTCAGAAACGGAGTTAAACACCAGGATCAGTGTCTTCCTACAAGCAAGAGTTCATTTCTGGTATAGCCTGTGAATTTTGGGCTCAAATGATTATTCGTCGTTCACAAACACAACGCGATTCTCACCATTATGTCTAGAGCATTTCTATAAGAGGAGCTGTGGATTGTATCAGTTTCATAAGCAGAGTTGAACTACCTATGGTCTGTATGAGTAGGAAATAAAGTTCTTTTTTTTCTGGGCTGCCTCATTATTCTTGATATATTCGAGACACTGGAAAGAAGAGCTTCCTTCTTGCATTAAAACAGATTGTGTTTCATTGATGAGAACTCTGGTCTGAATTTCCCTTCAGCAACGGAGTTAAACCCAATGATCTGTGTCTTCCTACAAGCAAGAGTTCATTTCTGGTAAACCAAGAGAATTTTGTGCTCAAATGATTTTACACAGTTCTAGAACCAAACGCGATTATCACTATTAACTAAAGAGCATTTATGTAAGAGGAGATATGGTGTGTATCAGTTTCATAAGCAGAGTTGGACTATATATGATCCGTATAAGTAGGAAACACAATTCTTTTTTTCTTCGCATGCTCATGGTTCTTTCTGTATTGGAGATGTTGGAAAGAAGAGCTTGCTTCTTGCCTTAACACAGAGTGTGTTTCATGGATGACAGCTATGGTCTGAAATTTCCTTCAGAAATGGAGTTAAACACCATGATCTGTGTCTCCCTATAAGCAAGAGTTCATTTCTGCTAAACCAAGTGAATTTTGGACTCAAATGATTTTACACAGTTCTAGAACACAACCTTGATTTTCACTATTAACTAAAGAGCATTCATGTAAGAGGAGCTGTGGTCTGTATCATTTTCATAAGCAGAGTTGGACTACATATGGTCCGTATGAGTAGGAAACACAGTTCTTTTTTTCAGGGCATGATCATCGTTCTCGCTGTATTTTAGACTCTGGAAAGAAGAGCTTGCATCTTGCATTAACGCAGAGTGTGTTTCAGGGAGGAGAACTCTGGTGTGAATTTCCCTTCAGAAACGGAGTTAAACCCCAGGAACAGTGTCTTCCTACAAGCAAGAGTTCATTTCTGGCAAACCAAGGGAATTTTCATCTCAAATGACTTTACACAGTTCTAGAACCCTACGCGATTATCACTATTAACTAAAGAGCATTTATGTAAGAGGAGCTGTAGTCTGTATCATTTCATAAGCAGAGTTGAACTACATATGGTCCGTAGGAGTAGGAAACACAGTTTTTTTTTCTGGGCATGCTCATGGTTCTTTCTGTATTAGAGAAGAAGGAAAGAAGAGGATGATT
The DNA here is from genome assembly GCA_949786385.1 of Onychomys leucogaster. NCBI lineage: Eukaryota > Metazoa > Chordata > Mammalia > Rodentia > Cricetidae > Onychomys > Onychomys leucogaster. The sequence goes on from CATKUP010000729.1 coordinate 6,163, forward strand.
CTTGCCTTAAAACAGAGTGTTTTTCAGGGTTGAGAATTCTGGTTGAATATGCCTTCAGAAATGGAGTTAAACCCCAGGATCTGTGTCTTCCTACAAGCAAGAGTTCATTTCTGGTTAACCCAGTGAATTTTGTGCTCAAATGATTTTTCACAGTTTAGGAACCCAACGTGATTCTCACTATTAGCTAAAGAGGAATTATGTAAGAGAAGCTGTGGTTTGAATCAGTTTCATAAGCAGAGTTTAACTACATATGGTCTCTATGAGTAGGAAACACAGTTCTTTTTTTCTGGGAATGCTCAGGTTTCTTACTGTATTGGAGACACAGGAAAGAAGAGGATGATTCTTGCCTTAAAACTGAGTTTTTTTCAGGGATGAGAATTCTGGTCTTAATTTGCATTCAGAAACGGTGTTAAACCCCAGGATCTGTGTCTTCCTACCAGCAAGAGTTCATTTCTGGTAATCCAAGTTAATTTTAGGCTCAAAACACTTTACACAGTTCTAGAAACCAACGCGATTATCACTATTAAGTAAAGAGCATTTATGTCAGCGGAGCTGTGGTCTGTATCATTTCCTCAGCAGAGTTGAACTACATATGGTCAGTATGAGTAGGAAACACAGTTCTTTTTTTCTGGGCATTCTCATGGTTCTTACTGTATTGGAGATGCTGGAAAGAACAGGATGATTCTTGCCTTAAAACAGAGTGTTTTTCAGGGTTGAGAATTCTGGTCTGAATTTGCCTTCCGAAATGGAGTTAAACCCCAGGATCTGTGTTTTCCTACAAGCAAGAGGTCATTTCAGGTAAACCCTGTGAATTTTGGGCTCAAATTATTTTTCACAGTTCACGAACCTAACGCGATTCTCACTATTAACTAAAGGGCATCTATGTAAGAAGAGCTGTGGTTTGTATCAGTTTCATAAGCACAGTTGATCCACATATTGTCCATATGAGTAGGAACCACAGTTCTTTTTTTCTGGGCATGCTCATGGTTCTTGCTGTATTGGAGACGCTGGAAAGAAGAGCTTGCATCTTGCGTGAAAACAGAGTGTGTTTCATGGATGAGAACACTGTTCTGAATTTACCTTCAAAAACAGAGTAAACCACAGGATCTGTGTCTTCCTACAAGCAAGAGTTCATTTCTGGTAAACCAAGTGAATTTTGGGCTCAAATGATTTTTCACAGTTCAGAGACGCATTGCGATTCTCACTATTAACTAAAGAGCATTTATGTAAGATGAACTGTGGTTTGTGTCAGTTTCATAAGCAGAGTTGAACTGCATATGATCTGTATGAGGAGGAAACACAGTATTTTTTGTTATGGGCTTTCTCATGATTCTTCCTGTATTGGAGACGCTGGAAGAATAGGATGCTTCTTGCGTTAAAACAGCATGTGTTTCATGGATGAGAACACTGGTCTGAGTTTACCTTCAGAATCGGAGTTAAAGCCCAGAAACTGTGTCTTCCTACAAGCAAGAGTACATTTAAGGTAAACCTAGTGAATTTGTGGCTCAAATGATTTTAAACAGTGCACGAATAAAAAACACAGTGTTTTTCAGGTATGAGAACTGTGGTCTGAATTTGCCTTCCGAAACGGAGTTAATCATCAAGATCTGTGTCTTACTACAAGCAAGAATTCATTTCTGGTAAACCCAGTGTATTTTGTGCTCAAATGATTTTTCGCAGTTCACGAAGCCAACGCAATTCTCACTATTAACTAAAGAGCATTTATGTAAGAGGAGCTGTGGTTTGTACCAGTTCCATAATCAGAGTTCAACTACATATGGTCCGTATGAGTAAGAAAAACAGTTCTTTTTTTCTGGCCATGCTCATGGTTCTTGATGTATTGGAGACTCTGGAAAGAAGAGCTTGCTTCTTGGGTGAAAACAGAGTGTGTTTCATGGATGAGAACACTGGTCTGAATTTACCTTCAGAAACAGTGTTAAACCACAGGATCTGTGTCTTCCCAAAAGCAAGCGTTCATTTCAGGTAATCCAAGTGAAATTTGGGCTCAAATGATTTTTTCACAGTTCAGAAACCCATCGCGATTCTCACTATTAACTAAAGAGCATTTATGTAAGAGGAGCTGTGGTTTGTATCAGGTTCATAAGCAGAGTTGAACTGCATATGGTCTGTATGAGGAGGAAGCCCATTACGTTTTTTCAGGGTGTGCTCATGGTTCTTGCTATATTAGAGACTCTGGAAAGAAGAGCTTGCTTCTTGCGTTAAAACAGAGTGTGTTTCAGGGATGAGAACTCTGGTCTGAATTTCCCTTCAGAAACGGAGTTAAACCCCAGGATCTGTGTCTTCCTACAAACAAGAGTTTATTTCTTGTAAACACAGTGAATTTTGGGCTCAAATAATTTTTCGCAGTTCACGAAGGCAACGCAATTCTCACTATTAACTAAAGAGCATTTATGTAAGAGGAGCTGTGGTTTGTATCAGTTTCATAAGCAGAGTTGAACTACATATGGTGCCCATGAGTAGGAAACAGTTCTTTTTTACAGGGCATGCTCATGGTTCTTGCTTAATTTAGGCTCTGTAAAGAAGTGCTTGCTTCTTGCGTTAAAGCAGATTGTGGTTCAGGGATGAGAACACTGGTCTGAATTTCTCTTCCGAAACGGAGATAAACCCCAGGATCTGTGTCTTCCTACAAGCAAGAGTTCATTTCTGGTAAACCAAGTGAATTTTGGGCTCAAATGATTTTTCGCAGTTCACCAACCCAAACCGATTCTCACTATTAACTAAAGAGCATTTATGTAAGAGGAGCTGTGGTCTGTATCAGTTTCAAAAGCAGAGTTGAACTCCTTTTATGGTCCATATGAGTAGGAATCACAGTTCTACTATTCTAGGCATGCTCATGGTTCTTACTGTATTGGAAACCCTGGAGAAAAGAGGATGATTCCTGCCTTAAAACAGAGTGTTTTTCAGGGATGAGAATTCTGGTCTGAATTTCCCTTCAGAAACGGAGTTAAACCCCCTGGATCTGTGTCTTCCTACAAGCAAGAGTTCATTTCTGGTAAACCCAGTGAATTTTGGGCTCAAATGATTTATTGCAGTTCACGAACCCAACGCTATTTTCACTATTAACTAAAGAGGATTTATGTAAGAGGAGGGGTGGTTTGTATCAGTTTCATAATCAGAGTTGAACTACATATGGTCTGTATGAATAGGAAACACAGTTCTTTTTTTCAGGCCATGCTCATGGTTCTTTCTGTAATTTAGATTCTGGAAAGAAGAGCTTGCTTCTTCGTTAAAACAGAGTGTGTTTCATGGATGAGAACACTGGTCTGAATTTCCCTTCAGAAATGGTGTTAAACACCAGGAAATGTGTCCTACTACAAGCAAGAGTACTTTTCTTGTAAACAGAGAATTTTGGGCTCAATGATTTTACAAAGATCAGAAACCCATCCTGATTCTAACTATTAACTAAAGAGAGTTTAAGTAAGAGGAGCTGTGGTTTGTATCAGTTTCATAAGCAGAGTTGAAATGCATATGATCTGTGTGAAGAGGAAACACAGTTCTTTTTTCTGGGCATTCTCATGGTTCTTGCTATATTGGAGACTCTGGAAAGAAGAGGCTGCTCTTGCATTGAAACAGCATGTGTTTCATGGATGAGAACACTGCTCTGACTTTCCCTTCAGAAACGGAGTTAATTCCTAGGATCTGTTTCTTCCTACAAGAATGACTCTTTTTCTGGTAAACCCTGAGAATTTTGGTCTCAAGTGATTTTTTGCAATTCACGAACGAAAGTGGATTCTCACTATTAACTAAAGAGAATATTTGTAAAAGGAGGTGTGGTTTGTGTCAATTTCATAAGCAGAGTTGAACTGCACATGATCTGTACGAGTAGGAAACACAGTTCTTTTTTCTGGGAATTCTCATGGTTCTTGTTGTATTGGAGACTCTGGAAAGAACAGCTTGGTTCTTGCAATAAAACAGAGTGTGTTTCATGGATGAGAACACTGGTCTGAATTTCCCTGCAGAAACGGAGTTAAACCCCAGGATCTGTGTCTTCCTACAAGCAAGAGTTCATTTTGGTAAACCCAGTGAATTTTGGGCTCAAATGATTTTTCGCAGTTCACAAACCCAACGCTATTCTCACTATTAACTAAAGAGGATTTACGTAAGAGAAGCTGTGGTTTGTATCAGTGTCATAAGCAGAGTTGAAATACAATTTGACCGTATGAGTAGGAAACACAGTTCTTTTTTCCTGGGCATGCTCATGGTTCTTGATGTATTTAAGATTCTGGAAAGAAGAGCTTGCTTCTTTCGTTAAAAGTGCATGTGCTTCAGGGATGAGAACTCTGGTCTGAATTTCCCTTCAGAAACGTAGATAAAAACCATGATCTGTGTCTTCCTACAAGCAAGAGTTCATTTCTGGTAAACCAAGTGAATTTTCAGCTCAAATGACTTTACACAGTTCTAGAATGCAACGCAATAATCACTATTAACTAAAGAGCATTTATGTAAGAGGAGCTGTGGTCTGTATCATTTCATAAGCAGAGTTGAACTACAATTGGTCCGTATGATTAGGAAACACAGTTGTTTTTTTCTGGGCATCTCATGGTTCCTAGTCTTTTGGAGATGCTGGAAAGAAGAGGATGATTCTTGCCTTAAAACAGAGTGTTTGTCAGGGTTGAGAATTCGGGTCTGAATTTCCCTTTAGAAACGGAGTTAAACCCCAGAATCTGTGTCTTCCTACAAGAAAGAATTCATTTCAGGTAAAACCAGTGAATTTTGGGCTCATATGGTTTTTCGCTGTTTACGAACCCAACGCGATTCTAACTATTAACTAAAGAGGATTAATGTAAGAGGAGCTGTGGTTTGAATAAGTTTCATAGGCACAGTTGAACTACATATGGTCTGTATGAGTAGGAAACACAGTTATTTTTTTCTAGGAATGCTCATGGTTCTTACTGTATTGGAGACGCTGGATAGAACAGGAAGATTCTTGCTTTAAGACAGATTTTTTTTTTCAGGGATGAGAATTCTGGACTGAATTTCCCTTCAGAAACGGAGTGAAACACCAGGATCTGTGTCTTCCTACAAGCAAGAATTCATTTCTGGTAAACCCAGTGAATTTTGGGCTCAAATGAATTTTCGCAGTTCAAGGAACCCAATGCGATTCTCACTATTAACTAAAGAGCATTTACGTAAGAGGAGTTGTGGTTTGTTTCAGTTTCTTAAGCAGAGTTGAACTACATATGGTCCGTATGAGTAGGAAAGACAGTTCTTTTTTCAGGGCATGCTCACGGTTCTTGCTGTATTGGAGATGCCGGAAAGAAGAGCTTGCTTCTTGAACTAAAACAGAGTGTGTTTCATGGAGGAGGACTCTGGTCTGAATTTCCTTCACAAACGGAGTTAAACCACAGGATCTGTGTCTTCCTACAAGCAAGAATTCATTTCTGGTAAACCTAGTGAATTTTGGGCTCAAATGATTTTACACAGTTCTAGAACCCAATGCTATTCTCACTATTAACTAAAGAGCATTTATGTAAGTGCAGGTGTGGTTTGTATCAGTTTCATAAGCAGAGTTGAACTACATATGGTCCGTATGAATAGGGAACACAGTTCTTTTTCTCAGACCATGCTAATGGTTCTTGCTGTATTTTAGACTCTGGAAAGAAGAGCTTTCTTCTTCGTTAAAACAGAGTGAGCTTCAGGGATGAGAACTCTGGTCTGAATTTCCTTCAGAAACGGAGTTAAACACCAGGATCTGTGTCTTCATACAAGCAAGAGTTCATTTCTGGTAAACCCAGTGAATTTTGGGATCAAATGATTTTTTACAGTTCATGAACCCAACGCTATTCTCAATATTAACTTAAGAGCATTTATGTAGGAGGAGCTGTGATTTGCATCAGTTTCATAAACAGAGTTGAACTACATATTGTCCGTATGAGTAGGAAACACAGCTCTTTTTTTCAGGGAATGCTCATGGTTCTTGCTGTATTTTAGACTCTGGGGAGAAGAGCTTGCTACTACGTTAAAACAGAGTGTGTTTCAGGGATGAGAACTCTGGTGTGAATTTCCCTTCAGTAATGGAGTTAAACACCAGGATGTGTGTCTTCCAACAAGCAAGAGATCCTTTCTGGTAAACCCAGTAAATGTTCGGTTCAAATGATTTTTCACAGTTCACAAATCCAATGCTTTTCTCACTACTAACTAAAGAGTATTTATGTAAGAGGATCTGTGGTTTGTATCAGTTTCACAAGCAGAGTTGAACTACATATGGTCTGTATGAGTAGGAAACACAGTTCTTTTTTTCAGGGCATGCTCATGGTTCTTGCTGTATTGGATAAGCTGGAAAGAAGAGGAAGATTCTTGCCTTAAAGAAGAATGTTTTTTAGGGATGAGAACTCTGGTCTGAATTGCCCTTCAGGATTGGAATTAAACCCCAGTATCTGTGTCTTCCTACAAGCAAGAGTTCATTTCTGTTTAACCGATTGAATTTTGGGCTCAAATGATTTTTCGCAGTTCACGAACCCAAAGCGATTCTCACTATTAACTAAAGAGCATTTATGTAAGAGGAACTGTGGTTTGTATCAGTTTCATAAGCAGAGTTGAACTACATATGGTCCGTATGAGTAGGAAACACAGTTCTTTTTTTCAGAGCATGCTCATGGTTCTTGTTGTATTGGAGACACTGGAAAGAAGAGCTTGCTTCTTGCATGAAAACAGAGTGTGTTTCAGGGATGAGAACTCTGGTCTTAATTTCCCTTCAGAAACGTTGTTAAATCCCAGGATCTGTGTTGTCCTACAAGCAGGAGTTCATTTCTGGTAAATAAATTGAATTTTGGGCTCAAATGATTTTACACAGTACACCAACAGAACATGATTCTCACTATTAACTAAAGAGCCATTATGTAAGAGGAGTTGTGGTTTGTATCAGTTTCATCAGCAGAGTTGACCTACATATGGTTCATATGAGTAGGAAACACAGTTCTCTTTTTCTGGGCATGATCATGGCTCTTGCTATATTAGAGACACTGGAAGAAGAGTTTGCTTCTTGCATTAAAACAGAGTGTGTTTCATGGATGAGAACTCTGGTCTGAATTTCCCTTCAAAAACGGAGGTCAACCCATGATCTGTGTCTTCCTACAATCAAGAGTTCATTTCTGGTAACCCCAGTGAATTTTCGGCTCAAATGTTTTTACACAGTTCTAGAACCCAACGCGATTATCACTATTAACTAAAGAGCATTTATGTAAGAGTAGATGTGGTCTCTATCAGTTTCATAAGCAGAGTTGGAAAACATATGGTCCATATGAGTAGGAAACACAGTTCTTTTTTTCAGGGCATGCTCATGGTTCTTGCTGTATTTTAGAATCTGGAAATAAGAGCTTGCTTCTTGCGTTAAAACAGAGTGTGTCAGGGATGAGAACTCTGTAGTGAATTTCCCTTCAGAAACGGAGTTAAACCCCATGATTTGTGTCTTCCTACAAGCAAGAGTTCATTTCTGGTTAAGCCAGTGATTTTTGGGCTCAATTATTTTTCGGAGTTCGCTAACCCAACGCGATTCTCACTATTAAGAAAAGAGCATTTATGTAAGCAGAGCTGTGGTTTGTATCAGTTTCATAAGCATAGTTGAACTACATATGGTCCGTATGAGTAGGAAACACAGTTCTTTTTTTCAGGGCATGCTCATGTTTCTTACTATATTGGAGATGCTGGAAAGAAGAGGATGATTCTTGCCTTAAAACAGATTGTTTTTCAGGGATGAGAACTCTGGTCTGAATTTGCCTTCAGACATGAAGTTAAACCCCAGTATCAGTGTCTTCCTACAAGCAAGAGTTCCTTTCTGGTAAACCCAGTGAATTTTGTGCTCAAATGATTTTTCACAGTTCAAGAATACTACGCTATTCTCAGTATTAACTAAAGAGGATTTATGTAAGAGGAGCTATGGTTTGTATCAGTTTCATAAGGAGAGTTCAACTACATATGGTCTGAATGAGTAGGAAACACAGTTCTTTCTTTCCGGGCATGCACATGTTTCTTACTATATTGGAGACGCTGGAAAGAAGAGGATGATTCTTGCCTTAAAACAGAGTGCTTTTCAGGGATGAGAACGCTGGTCTGAATTTGCCTTCAGACGCAGAGTTAAACCCTAGGATCAGTGTCTTCCTAGAAGCAAGAGTTCATTTCTGGTAAACAATGTGAATTTTGGGCTCAAATGATTTCTCGCAGTTCACGAAACCAACATGATTCTCACTATTAACTGAAGAGCATTTATGTAAGAGTAGCTGTGGTTTCTATCAGTTTCATAAGCAGAGTTGAACTAGATATGGTCCGTATGAGAAGGAAACACAGTTCTTTTTTTCTGGGAAAGCTCATGCTTCTTGCTGAATGGGAGATGCTGGAAAGAAGAGCCTGCTGCTTGCATTAAAACAGGGTGTGTTTCATGGATGAGAACTCTGTTCTTAATTTCCCTTCAGAAACGGAGTGAAACCCCAGGATCTGTGTCTGCCTACAAGCAAGAGTTCTTTTCTGGTAAACCCAGGGAATTTTGGACTCAAATGATTTTTACAATTAACGAACCAAAACGCGATTCTCACTATTAACTAAAGAGGATTTATGTAAGAGGAGCTGTGGTTTGTATTACTTTCATAAGCGGAGTTGAACTACATATGGTCCATAGGAGTAGGAAACACAGTTCTTTTTTCTGGGCATGATCATGGTTCTTGCTGTATTGGAGACACTGGAAAGAAGAGTTTGCTTCTTGCATTAAAACAGAGTGTGTTTCCTGGATAACACCTCTGGTCTGAATTTCTCTTCTGAAACGGAGTTAAACACCATGATCTGTGTCTTCCTACAATCAAGAGTTCATTTCAGGTAAACCCAGTGAATTTTGGGTTCAAATGATTTTTCGCAGATCACAAACCCAATGCGATTCTCACTATTAACTAAAGAGCATTTATGTAAGCGGAGCTGTGGTTTGTATCAGTTTCATAAGCAGAGTTGAACTACATATGGTCTGTATGAGTAGGAAACACAGTTCTTTTTTTCTAGGAATGCTCATGGTTCTTACTGTATTGGAGACGCTGGATAGAAGAGGATGATTCTTGCCTTAAAACAGAGTTTTTTTTTTCAGGGATGAGAACTCTGGTCTCAATTTGCCTTCAGAAACAGAGTTAAACCCTAGGATCTGTGTCTTCCTACAAGCAAGAGTTCTTTTCTGGTAAACCCAGTGAATTTTGGGTTGAAATGATTTTTCGCATTTCACGAACCCAACGCGATTCTCACTATTAACTAAAGAGCATTTATGTAAGAGGAGCTGTTGTGTGTATCATTTTCATAAGCAGAGTTTACCTACATATGGTCAGCATGAGTAGGAAAACAGTTCTTTTTTTCAGGGCATGCTCATGGTTCTTGCTGTATTTTAGACTCTGGAAATAAGAGCTTGCTTCTTGCGTTAAAACAGAGTGTGTCAGGGATGAGAACTCTGTAGTGAATTTCCCTTCAGTAACGGAGTTAAATCCCATGATCTGTGTCTTCCTAGAAGCAAGAGTTCATTTCTGGTAAACAAAGTGAATTTTGGGCTCAAATGATTTCTCGCAGTTCACGAAACCAACATGATTCTCACTATTAACTGAAGAGCATTTATGTAAGAGTAACTGTGGTTTCTATCAGTTTCATAAGCAGAGTTGAACTAGATATGTTCCTAATGAGTAGGAAACACAGTTCTGTTTTTCTGGGAATGCTCATGGTTCTTGCTGAATTGGAGACGCTGGAAAGAAGAGCCTGCTGCTTGCATTAAAACAGGGTGTGTTTCATGGATGAGAACTCTGGTCTGAATTTCTCTTCAGAAACGTATTTAAACCCCAGGTTCTGTGTCTTCCTGCAAGCAAGAGTTCATTTCTGATAAACCCAGTGATTTTTGGGCTCAAATCATTTTTCACAGTTCACGAACCCAACATGATTCTCACTATTAACTAAAGAGCATTTATGTAAGAGGAGCTGTGGTTTGTATCAGTTTCATAAGCAAAGTTGAACTACATATGGTCCGTATGAGTAGGAAACACAGTTCTTTTTTTCAGGCCAGGCTCATGGTTCTTACTGTATTGGAGACCCTGGAAAAAAGAGGATGATACATGCTTTAAAACAGAGTGTTTTTCAGGGAAGAGAAATCTGGTCTGAATTTGCCTTCCGAAATGGAGTTAAACCCCAGGATCAGTGTATTCCTACAAGGAAGAGTTTATTTCAGGAAAACCCAATGATTTTTGGGCTCAAATGATTTTTTGCAGTTCACGAACCAAACATGATTCTCACTATTAACTAAAGAGCATTTATGTAAAAGGAGCTGTGGTTTGTATCAGTTTCATAAGCAGAGTTGAACTACATATGGTCTGTATGAGTAGGAAACACACTTCTTTTTTTCAGGGCATGCTCATGTTTCTTGCTGTATTTTAGAGTCTGGAAACAAGAGCTTGCGTCTTGTGTTAAAACAGAGTGTGTTTCAGGGATCAGAAATCTGGTCTGAATTTCCCTTCAGAAACGGAGTTAAACCCCAGGATCTGTGTCTTCCTACAAGCAAGAGTTCACTTCTGGTAAACCCAGTGAATTTTGGGCTCAAATGATTTTTCGCAGTTCACGAACCCTATGCTATTCTCACTATTCACTAAAGAGGATTTATGTAAGAGTAGCTGTGGTTTTTATCAGTTTCATAAGCAGAGTTGAACTACATATGGTCTGTATGAGTAGGAAGTACTGTTCTTTTTGTCCGGGCATGCTCATGTCTCTTACTATATGGGAGACGCTGGAAAGAAGAGGATGATTCTTGCCTTAAAACATAGTTTTTTTCAGGGATGAGAAATCTGGTCTGAATTTGCCTTCAGACGCGGAGTTAAACCCCAGGATCAGTGTCTTCCTACAAGCAAGAGTTCATTTCTTGTAAACCCAATGTATTTTGGGCTGAAATGATATTTTGCAGTTCACCAACACAAACCAATTCTCACTATTAACTAAAGAGCATTTATGTAAGAGGAGCTGTTGTTTGTATCAGTTTCATAAGCAGAGTTTACCTACATATGGTCCGCATGAGTAGGAAAACCAGTTCTTTTTTTCAGGGCATGCTCATAATTCTTGCTGTATTTTAGACTCTGGAAAGAAGAGCTTGCTTCTTGCATTAAATCAGAGTGTGTTTCAGCGATGAGACTCTGGTCTGGATTTACCTTCAGAAACGGAGTTAAACCCCAGGATCTGTGTCTTCCTACAAGCAAGTGTTCTTTCCTGGTAAACCCAGGGAATTTTGGGCTCAAATGATTTTTTGCAGTTCACAAACCCAAGGCAAATCTCACAATTAACTAAAGAGCATTTATGTAAGCAGAGATGTGGTTTGTATCAGTTTCATATGCAAAGTTTAACTATACATGGTCGGTATGAGTATGAAACTCAGTTCTTTTTTTAAGGGCATGCTCATGATTCTTGGTATATTTTAGATCTGTAAGGAAGAGCTTGCTTCTTGCATTAAAACAGAGTGTGTTTCAGGGATGAGAACTCTGGTTTAATTTCCATTCAGAAATGGAGTTAAACCCCAGGATCTGTGTCTTCCTACAAGCAAGAGATCATTTCTGGTAAACCAAGTGAATTATGGGCTCAAATGATATTTCGCAGTTCACCAACCCAAACCGATTCTCACTATTAACTAAAGAGCATTTATGTAAGAGGAGCTGTAGTTGGTATCAGTTTCATAAGCAGAGTTGAACTACACATGGTTGGTATGAGTAGGAAACTCAGTTCTTTTTCTCAGGGCATGCTCATTATTCTTGGTGTATTTTAGATTCTGGAAGGAAGAGATGGCTTCTTGCCTTAAAACAGTGTGTGTTTCAGGGATGAGAACTCTGGTCTGAATTTCCCTTCAGAAACGGAGTGAAACTCCAGGATCTGTGTCTTCCTACAAGCAAGAGTTCTTTTCTGGTAAACCCAGGGAATTTTTGACTCAAATGATTTTTAGCAGTTCACGAACTAAAACGCGATTCTCACTGTTAACTAAAGAGGATTTATGTAAGAGGAGCTGTGATTTGAATCATTTTCATAAGCAGAGTTGAACAACATATGGTCCGTATGAATAGGAAACACAGTTCTTTTTTTCAGGCCTTGCTCATGGTTCTTGCTGTATTTGAGACTCTGGAAAGAAGAGCTTGCTTCTTCTTTAAAACAGAGTGTGTTTCAGGGATGAGAACTCTGGTCTCAATTTACACTTAGAAACGGAGTTAAATCCCAGGATCTGTATCTTCCTACAAGCAAGAGTTCTTTTCTTGTAAACCCAGGTACTTTTGGGCTCAAATGGTTTTTTGCAGTTCAAAAACCAAAACGCGTTCTCACTATTAACTAAAGATGATTTATGTAAGAGGAGCAGCTGGTTTGTATCAGTTGAATAAGCAGAGTTGAACTACATATGGTCTGTATGAGTAGGAAACACAGTTCTTTTTTTCTGGGCATGCTCATGGTTCTTACTGTATTAGAGCGCTGGAAAGAGGAGGATGATTGTTGCCTTAAAACAGAGTGTTTTTCAGGGATGAGAACTCTGGTCTGAATTTCCCTTCAGAAATGGAGTTAAACCCCAGGATCTGTGTCTTACTACAAGCAAGAGTTCATTTCTGGTTAACGCAGTGATTTTTGGGCTCAACTGATTTTTCACAGTTCACGAACCCAACGCGATTCTCACTATTAAATAAAGAGCATTTATGTACGAGGAGCTGTGGTTTGTATCAGTTTCCTAAGCAGAGTTGAACTACACATGGTCGGTATGAGTAGGAAACTCAGTTCTTTTTTTCAGGGAATGCTCATAATTCTTGGTATATTTTAGATTCTAGAAGGAAGAGCTTGCTTCTTGCATTAAAACAGAGTGTGTTTCATGGTTGAGAACTCTGGTCTTAATTTCCCTTCATAAATGGATTTAAACCACAGGATCTGTGTCTTCCTACAAGCAAGAGATCATTTCTGATAAACCATGAGAATTTTGGGCTCAAATGATTTTTCGCAGTTCACCAACCCAAACCGATTCTCACTATTAACTAAAGAGCATTTATGTAAGAGGAGCTGTGGTTGGTATCAGTTTCATAAGCAGAGTTGAACTACATATGGTCCATATGAATAGGAAACACAGTTGTTTTTTTCAGGCTATGCTCATGGTTCTTGCTGTATTTTCAAATCTGGAAAGAAGAGCTTCCTTCCTTGTTAAAACAGAGTGTGTTTCAGGGATGAGAACTCTGGTCTGAATTTCCCTTCAGAAACTGAGTTAAACCCAGGATCTGTGTCTTCCTACAAGCAAGAGTTCTTTTCTGGTTAACCCAGTGATTTTGGGACTCAAATGATTTTTCGCATTTCACGAACACAACGCAATTCTCACTATTAACTAAAGAGCATTTATGTAAGCGGTGCTGTGGTTTGTATCAGTTTCATAAGCAGAGCTGAACTACACATGGTTGGTATGAGTAGGAAACTCAGTTATTTTTTTCAGGGCATGCTCATTATTCTTGGTGTATTTTAGATTCTGGAAGGAAGAGCTTGCTTCTTGCCTTAAAACAATGTGTGTTTCAGGGATGAGAACTCTGGTCTGAATTTCCCTTCACAAATGGAGTTAAACTCCAGGATCTGTGTCTTCCTACAAGAAAGTGTTCATTTCAGGTAAACCCAGTGAATTTTGGGCTCAAAGGATTTTTCGCAGTTCACGAACCCAATGCTATTCTCACTATTAACTAAAGAGCATTTATGTAAGAGGAGGTGTGGTTTGTATCAGTTTCATAAGCAGAGTTGAACAACATATGGTCCGTAGGAATAGGAAACACAGTTTCTTTTTTCAGGGCATGAACATGGTTCTTGCTGTATTTTAACTCTGGAAAGAAGAGCTTGCTTCTTCCGTTAAAGCAGAGTTTGTTACAGGTATGAGAACTCTGGTCTGATTTTCCCTTCATAAAGGGAGTTAAACCCCTGGATCTGTGTCTTCTTACAAGCAAGAGTTCATTTCTGGTAAACCAAGGGAATTTTTGGCTCAAATGATTTTTCGCACTTCACCAACTCAAACCGATTCTCAGTATTAATTAAAGAGCATTTATGTAAGTGGAGCTGTGGTTTGTTTCAGTTTCATAAGCAGAGTTCAACTACATATGATCTTTATGAGTAGGAAATACAGTTCTTTTTTTCTGAGCATGCTCATGTTTCTTACTGTATTGGAGTCGCTGGATAGAAGGCGAGGATTCTTGCCTTAAAAGAGAGTTTTTTTTCAAGGATGAGAACTCTGGTCTGAATTTGCCTTCAGAAACGGAGTTAAACCCCAGGATCTGTGTCTTCCTACAAGTAAGAGTTCATTTCTGGTAAACCCAGTGAATTTTGGGCAGAAATGATTTTTCACAGTTTACAAAACCAACACGATTCTCACTATTAACTAAAGAGCATTTATGTAAGAGGAACTGTGGTTTGTATCAGTTTCATAAGCAGAGTTGAACTACATATGGTCTGCATGAGTAGGAAACAGTTCTTTTTTTCGGGGCATTCTCATGTTTCTTGCTGTATTTTAGACTGTGGAAAGAAGTGCTTGCTTCTTGCATTATTTCAGAGTGTTTTTCAGGAATGAGAACTCTGGTCTGAATTTCCCTTCAGAAATGGAGTTAAACCCCAGGATCTGTGTCTTCCTACAAGCAAGAGTTCTTTTCTGGTTAACCCAGTGATTTTTGGCTCAAATGATTTTTCGCAGTTCCCGAACTTTACGCGATTCTCACTATTACCAAAAGAGCCTTTATGTAAGAGGAGCTGTGGTTTGTATCAGTTTCATAAGCAGAGTTGAACTACATAAGGTCCGTATGAGTAGGAAACACAGTTCTATTTTTCTGGGCATGCTCATGGTACTTGCTGTATTGGACACGCTGGAAAGAAGAGCATGCCTCTTGCATTAAAACAGAGTGTGTTTCATGGATGAGAACACTGGTCTGAATTTCCCTTCTGAAATTGAGTTAAACCCCTTGATCTATGTCTTCCCACAAGCAAGAGTTCATTTCTGGTAAACAAGGAGAATTTTGGTCTCAAGTGATTTTACAGAGTTCAGAAACCCATGGCGATTCTCACTATTAACTAAAGAGCATCTATGTAAGAGGAGCTGTGCTTTGTATCCGTTTCATAAGCAGAGTTGATTCACATATGCTCCGTATGAGTAGGAAACACAGTTCTTTTTTTCAGTGCATGCTCATGGTACTTGCTGTATTCGACACGCTGGAAAGAAGAGCATGCTTCTTGCGTTAAAACAGAGTGTGTTTCATGGATGAGAACACTGGTCTTAATTTCCCTTCAGAAACGGAGTTAAACCCCAGGATCTGTGTCTTCCTACAAGCAAGAGCTCATGTCTGTAAAACAAAGAGAATTTTGGGTTCAAGTAATTTTACACAGTCCAGAAACCCATCGCGATTCGCACTATTAACTAAAGAGCCTTTATGTAAGTGGATCTGTGGTTTGTATCAGTTTCATAAGCAGTGTTGAACAACATATGGTCCGTATGATTTGGAAGCCCTGTTATTTTTTCTGGGCATGCTCATGGTTCTTGCTGTATTGGAGAGGCTGGAAAGAAGAGCTTGCTTCTTGCGTTAAAACAGAGTGTGTTCCATGTATCAGAACACTAGTCTGAATATCCCTTCAGAAACGGAGTTCAACCCCAGGGTCTGAGTCTTGCTACAAGCAAGAGTTCACTTCTGGTAAACACAGTGAGTTTTGGGCTCAAATGATTTTACACAGTTCAGAAACCCATCGCGATTCTCCCTTTTAACTAAGAGCATTTTTGTAAGAGGAGCTGTGCTTTGTATCAGTTTCATAAGCAGAGTTGAACAACATATGGTCCGTATGAGTAGGAAGCCCTTTTCTTTTTTCTGGGCATGCTCATATTTCTTGCTGTATTGGAGACGCTAGAAAGAGGAGCTTGCTTCTTTCGTTATAACAGAGTGTGTTTCATGGATGAGAACCCTGGTCTTAATTTCCCTTCAGAAACGGAGTTAAAACCCAGGATCTCTGTCTTCCTACAAGCAAGAGTTTATTTCTGGTAAACAAAGAGAATTTTGGTCTCAAGTGATTTTACAAATTTCAGAAACCCATCGCGATTATCACTATTAACTAAAGAGCATTTATGTAAGAGGAGCTGTGGTTTGTATCAGATTCATAAGCAGAGTTGAACTTCATATGGTCCGTATGAGTAGGACCCAAAGTTCCTTTCTTCAAGGCATGCTCATGGTTCTTGCAGTATTGGAGACGCTAGAAAGAAGAGCTAGCATCTTGCGTTAAAACAGAGTGTGTTCCATGGATGAGAACACTGGTCTGAATTTCCCTTCAGAAACGTATTTAAACCCCAGGATCTGTGTCTTCCTAAAAGCAAGAGTTCATTTCTGGTAAACCAAGTGAATTTTGGGCTCAAATGATTTTACATAGTTCAAGAATCCAACTCGAATCTCACTACTAACTAAAGAGCATTTATATAAGAGGAGCTGTGATTTCTATCAGTTTCCTAAGCAGAGTTGAACTTCATATGGTCCGTATGAGTAGGACCCAAAGTTCCTTTCTTCAAGGCATGCTCATGGTTCTTGCAGTATTGGAGACGCTAGAAAGAAGAGCTAGCATCTTGCGTTAAAACAGAGTGTGTTCCATGGATGAGAACACTGGTCTGAATTTCCCTTCAGAAACGTATTTAAACCCCAGGATCTGTGTCTTCCTAAAAGCAAGAGTTCATTTCTGGTAAACCAAGTGAATTTTGGGCTCAAATGATTTTACATAGTTCAAGAATCCAACTCGAATCTCACTACTAACTAAAGAGCATTTATATAAGAGGAGCTGTGATTTCTATCAGTTTCCTAAGCAGAGTTGAACTTCATATGGTCCGTATGAGTAGGAAGCACAGTTCTTTTTTGGGGGGGCATGCTCATGGTTCTGTCTCTATTGTAGATGGAGGAAAGAAGAGCTTGCTTCTTGCGTTAAAACAGAGTGTGTTCCATGGTTGAGAACACTGGTCTGAATTTCCCTTCAGAAACGTATTTAAACCCCAAGATTCTATGTCTTCCTACGAGCAAGAGTTCATTTCTCTAAAACAAAGAGTATTATGGGCTCAAGTGATTTTACACAGTTCAGAAACCCATTACGATTCTCACTATCAACTAAAGAGCATTTATGTAAGAGGAGCTGTGCTTTGTATCAGTTTCATGGGCCCAGTTGAACTACTTATGGTCCATATGAGTAGCAAACACAGTTCTTTTTTCAGGTCATGCTCATGGAACTTGCTGTATTGGAGACGCTGGAAAGAAGAGGTTGCTTCTTGCGTTAAAACAGAGTGTGTTCCATGGATGAGAAACTGGTCTTAATTTCCCTTCAGAAACACAGTTAAACCCTAGGTTCTGTGTCTTCCTACAAGCAAGAGTTCATTTCTGGTAAACGCAGTGAATTTTGGGCTCAAATGATTTTACACAGTTCATAAACCCATCTGATTCACACAATTAACTAAAGAGCCTTTATGTAAGTGGAGCTGTGATTTGTATCAGTTTCATAAGCAGAGTTGAACTACCTATGGTCCGTATGACTAGGAAACACAGTTCTTTTTTTCAGGTATGCTCATGGTACTTGCTGTATTGGAGACGCTGGAAAGAAGAGCTTGCTCACTAGTAACTAAACAGCATTTAAGTAAGTGGAGCTGTGGTTTGTATCAGATTCATAAGCAGAGTTGAACTTAATATGGTCCGTATGAGACGGAAGCACAGTTCTTTTTTTCTGGGCATGCTCATGGTCCTAGCTGTATTGGAGACGCTGGAAAGAAGAGCTTGCTTCTTTCGTTAAAACAAAGTGTGTTCCATGGATGAGAACACTGGTCTGAATTTCCCTTCAGTAACGGAGTTAAACCCCAGGATCTGTGTCTTCCTCCAACCAAGAGTTCATTTCTGTTAAACCCAGGGAATGTTGGGCTCAAATGATTTTACACAGTTCAAGAATCCAACTTGATTCTCACTACTCACTAAAGAGCATTTATGTAAGAGGATCTCTGGTTTGTATCAGTTTCATAACCAGAGTTGAACTTCATATGATCCATATGAGTAGGATGCACAGTTCTTTTTTTCTGGGCATGCTCCTGTTTCTTGCTGTATTGGAGACGCTGGAAAGAAGAGTTTGCTTGTTGTGTTAAAACAGAGTGTGTTCCATGGATGAGAACACTGGTCTGCATTTCCCTTCAGAAACGCAGTTATACCCCAGGATCTGTGTCTTCCTACAAGCAAAAGTTCAAATCTGGTAATCCCACTGAATTTTGGGCTCAAAAGATTTTACACAGTTCAGAAACCCATCCGATTCACACAATTAACTAAAGAGCATTTATGTAACAGGAGCTGTGGTTTGTATCAGTTTCATAAGCAGAGTTGATTCACATGTGGTCCGTATGAGAAGGAAACACAGTTCTTTTTTTCAGTACATGCTCATGGTACTTGCTGTATTGGACACGCTGGAAAGAAGAGCATGCTTCTTGCTTTAACACAGATTGTGTTTCATGGATGAGAACACTGGTCTGAATTTCCCTTCAGAAATGCAGTTAAACCCCAGGATCTGTGTCTTCCTACAAGCAAGAGTTCACTTCTGGTAAACACAGTGAGTTTTGGGCTCAAATGATTTTACACAGTTCAGAAAGCCATCGCGATTCTCCCTTTTAACTAAGAGCATTTTTGTAAGAGGAGCTGTGGTTTGTATCAGTTTCATAAGCAGAGTTGAACAACTTGTGGTCCTTATGAGTAGGAAGCCTTGTTCTTTTTTCTGGGCCTGCTCATGGTTCTTGCTGTATTGGAGACGCTGGAAAGAAGAGGTTGCTTCTTGCGTTAAAACAGAGTGTGTCCCATGTATCCAAACATTGGTCTGAATATCTCTTCAGAAATGGAGTTAAACCCCAGGATCTGTGTCTTCCTACAAGCAAGTGTTCATTTCTGGTAAACCAAGTGAATTTTGGGCTCAAATGATTTTACACAGTTCAAGAACCCAACACGATTCTCACTATTAACTAAAGAGACTTTATGTAAGTGGAGCTGTGGTTTGTATCAGTTTCATAAGCAGAGTTGAACTTCATATGGTCCGTATGAGTAAGAAACACAATTCTTTTTTTCAGAGCAAGCTCATGGAACTTGCTGTATTGGAGAGGCTGGAAAGAAGAGCTTGCTTCTTGCGATAAATCAGAGTGTGTTCCATGGATGAGAACCCTTGTCTGAATTTCCTTTACAAACGAAGTTAAACCACAGGATCCGTGTCTTCCTACAGGCAAGAGTTTATTTCTGGTAAACCCAGTGAATTTTGGGCTCAAATGATTTTACACAGTTCATGAACCCATCCCGATTCTCACTATTAACTAAAGAGCATTTATGTAAGTGGAGCTGTGGTTTGTATCAGTTTCATAAGCAGTGTTGAACTGAATATGATCCGTATGAGTAGGAAACACATTTTTTTCATGGGCATTCTCATGGTCATTGCTCTATTGGAGACTATGGAAAGAAGAGGATGCTTCTTGAGTTAAAACTGATTGTAATTCATAGATGAGAACAGCGCTCTGATTTCCCTTCAGAAACGGAGTTAAACCCCAGGATCTGTGTCTTCCTCCATCCAAGAGTTCATTTCTGTTAAACCCAGGGAATGTTGGGCTCAAATGATTTTACACAGTTCAAGAATCCAACTCGATTCTCACTACGAACTAAAGAGCATTTATGTAAGAGGAGCTCTGGTTTGTATCACTTTCATGAGCAGAGTTGAACTCCATATGATCTGTATGCGTAGGAAACACAGTTCTTTTTTTCTGGGCATGCTAATGGTTCTTGGTGTATTGGAGACGCTGGAAAGAAGAGCTTGCTTCTTGCGTCAAAACACAGAGTTTTTCATGGATGAGAACACTGGTCTGAATTTCAATTGAGAAACGGAGTCAAACGCCAGGACCTGTGTCTTCCTAGAAGCAACAGTTAATTTCTGGAAAACAAAGTGAATTTTGGGCTCAAATGATTTTACACAGTTCAAGAACGCAACACAATTCTCACTATTTGCTTAAGAGCATTTATGTAAGAGGAGCTCTAGTTTGTATCAGTTTCATAAGCAGAATTGATCCACATATGGTCCGTATGAGAAGCACACACAGTTCTTTTTTTCTGGGCATTCTCATCGTTCTTGTTTTTTTGAGAAGCTGTAAAGAAGAGCTTCTTTCTTGCGTTAAAACAGAGTGTGTTCCATGGATGAGAACATTGGTCTGAAATTCCCTTCAAAAACGGAGATAAACCCCAGGATCTGTGTCTTCCTACAAACATTAGTTCATTTCTGGTAAACAAAGTGAATTTTTGGCTCAAATGATTTTACACAGTTCAAACCCAATGCAATTCTCTCTATTAACTAAAGAGTCTTATGTAAGTGGAGCTGTGGTTTGTATCAGTTTCATGAGCAGAGTTAAAGTGCATATGATCTGTATGAGTTGGAAACACAGTTCTTTATTTCAAGGCTTGCTCATGGAACTTGTTGTATTGGAGACGCTGGAAAGAAGAGCTTGCTTCTTGCAATAAATCTGAGTGTGTTTCATGGTTGAGAACCCTTGTCTGAACTTCTTTTCATAAACTGAGTAAACACCAGGATCTGTGTCTTCCTACAAGCAAGAGTTCATTTCTGGTAAACAAAGAGAATTTTGGACTCAACTGATTTTACACAGTTCAGAAACCCATCGCGATTCTCACTAGTAACTAAAGAGCGTTTATGTAAGAGGAGCTGTGGTTGGTATCAGTTTCATAAGCAGAGTTAAACTTCATATGGTCTGTATGAGTAGGAAGCACAGTTCTTTTTTTTGGGCATCTCATGTTTCTTGCTGTATTAGAGACTATGGAAAGAAGAGCTTGCTTCTTGCGTTAAAACAGAGTGTGTTCCATGGATGAGAACACTGATCTGAATTTCCTGTCAAAAACGGAGTAAAACCACAGGATCTGTGTCTTCCTGCAAGCAAGAGTTTATGTCCGGTAATCCCAGTGAATTTTGGGCTCAAATGATTTTTCACAGTTCAGAAATCCATCGCGAGTCTCACTATTAACAATAGAGCATTTATGTAAGTGGAGCTGTGGTTTGTATCAGTTTCATAAGCAGTGTTGAACTGCATAAGATCTGTATGAGTAGGAAACACAGTTTTTTTCATGGGCATTCTCAAGGTCATTGCTGTATTGGAGACTCTGGAAAGAAACGGATGCTTCATACGTTAAAACAGATTGTATTTCATCGATGAGAACAGCGCTTGAATTTCCCTTCAGAATGGAGTTAAACCGCAGGATCTGTGTCTTTCTACAAGCAAGAGTTTATGTCTGGTAAACCCAGTGAATTTTGGGCTCAAATGATTTTACACAGTTCAAGAACGCAACACGATTATCAATATTTACTAAAGAGCATTTATGTAAGAGGAGCTCTGGTTTATATCAGTTTCATAAGGATAGTTGATCCACATATGGTCCATATGAGAAGGACACACAGTTCTTTTTTTCTGGGCATTCTCATCGTTCTTGCTGTTTTGAAGACGCTGTAAAGAAGAGCTTCTTCCTTGCGTAAAACATAGTGTGTTCCATGGAGGAGAACACTGGTCTGAATTTCCCTTCAGAAACGGAGTTAAACCCCAGGATCGGTGTCTTCCTAAAAGCAAGAGTTCATTTCAGGTATACCAAGTGAATTTTGGGCTCAAATGATTTTACACAGTTCAAGAACCCAACTCGATTCCCACTACTAACTAAAGAGCATTTATGTAAGAGGAGCTGTGATTTTTATCAATTTCAGGAGCAGAGTTGAACTTCATATGGTCCATATGAGTAGGAAGCACAGTTCTTTTTTACTGAGCATGCTCATGGTTCTTGCTGTATTGGAGTTGGTGGAAAGAAGACCTTGCTTCTTGCTTTAAAACAGACTGTGTTCCATGGATGAGAACACTGGTCTGAATTTCCCTTCAGAAACGGAGTTAAACCCCAGGATCTGTGTCTTCCTACAAGCAAGAGTTCATTTCTGGTCAACAAAGAGAATTTTGGGCTCAAGTGAATTTACAAATTTCAGAAACCCATCGCGAGTCTCACTATTAACTAAAGAGCATTTATGTAAGAGGAGCTGTGGTTTGTATCAGATATATAAGCAGAGTTGAACTTCATATGGTCAGTATGAGTAGGAAGCACAGTTATTTTTTTCTGGGCATGCTCATGGTTCTTGCTGTAATGGAGACACTGGAAAGAAGAGCATGCTTCTTTCGTTAAAACAGAGTGTGTTGCATGGATGAGAGTACTGCTCTGAATTTCCATTCAGAAATGAGTTAATCCCCAGGATCTGTGTCTTCCTACAAGCAAGAGTTCATTTCTGGTAAACCCAGTGAATTTTGGGCTTAAGTGATTTTACACAGTTCAGAAACCCATCGAGATTCTCACTATTAACTACAGAGCATTTACGTAAGAGGAGCTGCGGTTTGTATCAGTTTTATAAGCAGAGTTGTACTTCATAATGTCCATATGAGTTGGAAGCACAGTTTTTTTTTCTGGGCATTGTCATGGTTCTTGGTGTATTGGAGACGCTGGAAAGAAGAGGATGCTTCTTGAGTTAAAACAGATTGTGGTTCATCGATGAGAACAGTGGTCTGAATTTCGCTTCAGAAATGGAGTTAAACCCCAGGATCTGTGGCTTCCAACAAGCAAGAGTTCATTTGTGTTAAACCCAGGGAATTTTGGTCTCAAATGATTTTACAGAGTTCAAGAACCCAACGTGATTCTCACTAGTAACTAAAGAGCATTTATGTAAGTGGACATGTGGTTTGTATCAGTTTCATATGCAGCGTTGAACTACATATGGTCCTTATGTGGAGGAAACACAATTCTTTTTTTCAGGGCATGCTCATGGTACTTGCTGTATTGGAAAAGCTAGAAAGAGGAGCTTGCTTCTTTTGTTAAAACTGAGTTTGTTTCATGGATGAGAACACTGGTCTGAATTTCCCTTCAGAAACGGAGTTAACCCCCAGGATCTGTGTCTTCCTACAAGCAAGAGTTCATTTCTGGTAAACAAAGATAATTTTGGGCTGAAGTGAATTTACACATTTCAGAAACCCATCGAGAGTCTCACTATTAACTAAAGAGCATTTATGTCAGTGGAGTTGTGCTTTGTATCAGTTTCATAAGCAGAGTTGAACTACGTATGGTCCGTTTGAGTGGGAAACACAGTTATCTTTTTCAGGGCATGCTCATGAAACTTGCGCTATTAGAGACGCTGGAGAGTGAGCTTGCTTCTTGCGTTAAAACAGAGTGTGTTACATGGATGAGAACACTGATCTGAATTTCCTGTCAAAAACGGAGTAAAACCACAGGATCTGTGTCTTCCTGCAAGCAAGAGTTTATGTCCAGATATCCCAGTGAATTATGGGCACAAATGATTTTACACAGTTCAGAAACCCATCCCGAGTCTCACTATTAACAATAGAGCATTTATGTAAGTGGAGCTGTGGTTTGTATCAGTTTCATAAGCAGTGTTGAACTGCATAAGATCCGTATGAGTAGGAAACACAGTTTTTTTCATGGGCATTCTCAAGGTCATTGCTGTATTGGAGACTCTGGAAAGAAACGGATGCTTCTTACGTTAAAACAGATAGTGTTTCATCGATGAGAACAGCGCTCTGAATTTCCCTTCAGAACGGAGTTAAACCCCAGGATCTGTGTCTTCCTACAAGCAAGAGTTTATGTCTGGTAAACCCAGTGAATTTTGGGCTCAAATGATTTTACACAGTTCAAGAACGCAACACGATTATCAATATTTACTAAAGAGCATTTATGTAAGAGGAGCTCTGGTTTATATCAGTTTCATAAGGAGAGTTGATCCACATATGGTCCATATGAGAAGGACACACAGTTCTTTTTTTCTGGGCATTCTCATCGTTCTTGCTGTTTTGAAGACGCTGTAAAGAAGAGCTTCTTCCTTGTGTAAAACATAGTGTGTTCCATGGAGGAGAACACTGGTCTGAATTTCCCTTCAGAAACGGAGTTAAACCCCAGGATCGGTGTCTTCCTAAAAGCAAGAGTTCATTTCAGGTATACCAAGTGAATTTTGGGCTCAAATGATTTTACACAGTTCAAGAACCCAACTCGATTCCCACTACTAACTAAAGAGCATTTATGTAAGAGGAGCTGTGATTTTTATCAATTTCAGGAGCAGAGTTGAACTTCATATGGTCCATATGAGTAGGAAGCACAGTTCTTTTTTACTGAGCATGCTCATGGTTCTTGCTGTATTGGAGTTGGTGGAAAGAAGACCTTGCTTCTTGCTTTAAAACAGACTGTGTTCCATGGATGAGAACACTGGTCTGAATTTCCCTTCAGAAACGGAGTTAAACCCCAGGATCTGTGTCTTCCTACAAGCAAGAGTTCATTTCTGGTCAACAAAGAGAATTTTGGGCTCAAGTGAATTTACAAATTTCAGAAACCCATCGCGAGTCTCACTATTAACTAAAGAGCATTTATGTAAGAGGAGCTGTGGTTTGTATCAGATATATAAGCAGAGTTGAACTTCATATGGTCAGTATGAGTAGGAAGCACAGTTATTTTTTTCTGGGCATGCTCATGGTTCTTGCTGTAATGGAGACACTGGAAAGAAGAGCATGCTTCTTTCGTTAAAACAGAGTGTGTTGCATGGATGAGAGTACTGCTCTGAATTTCCATTCAGAAATGAGTTAATCCCCAGGATCTGTGTCTTCCTACAAGCAAGAGTTCATTTCTGGTAAACCCAGTGAATTTTGGGCTTAAGTGATTTTACACAGTTCAGAAACCCATCGAGATTCTCACTATTAACTACAGAGCATTTACGTAAGAGGAGCTGCGGTTTGTATCAGTTTTATAAGCAGAGTTGTACTTCATAATGTCCATATGAGTTGGAAGCACAGTTTTTTTTTCTGGGCATTGTCATGGTTCTTGGTGTATTGGAGACGCTGGAAAGAAGAGGATGCTTCTTGAGTTAAAACAGATTGTGGTTCATCGATGAGAACAGTGGTCTGAATTTCGCTTCAGAAATGGAGTTAAACCCCAGGATCTGTGGCTTCCAACAAGCAAGAGTTCATTTGTGTTAAACCCAGGGAATTTTGGTCTCAAATGATTTTACAGAGTTCAAGAACCCAACGTGATTCTCACTAGTAACTAAAGAGCATTTATGTAAGTGGACATGTGGTTTGTATCAGTTTCATATGCAGCGTTGAACTACATATGGTCCTTATGTGGAGGAAACACAATTCTTTTTTTCAGGGCATGCTCATGGTACTTGCTGTATTGGAAAAGCTAGAAAGAGGAGCTTGCTTCTTTTGTTAAAACTGAGTTTGTTTCATGGATGAGAACACTGGTCTGAATTTCCCTTCAGAAACGGAGTTAACCCCCAGGATCTGTGTCTTCCTACAAGCAAGAGTTCATTTCTGGTAAACAAAGATAATTTTGGGCTGAAGTGAATTTACACATTTCAGAAACCCATCGAGAGTCTCACTATTAACTAAAGAGCATTTATGTCAGTGGAGTTGTGCTTTGTATCAGTTTCATAAGCAGAGTTGAACTACGTATGGTCCGTTTGAGTGGGAAACACAGTTATCTTTTTCAGGGCATGCTCATGAAACTTGCGCTATTAGAGACGCTGGAGAGTGAGCTTGCTTCTTGCGTTAAAACAGAGTGTGTTACATGGATGAGAACACTGATCTGAATTTCCTGTCAAAAACGGAGTAAAACCACAGGATCTGTGTCTTCCTGCAAGCAAGAGTTTATGTCCAGTAATCCCAGTGAATTTTGGGCTCAAATGATTTTACACAGTTCAGAAACCCATCCCGAGTCTCACTATTAACAATAGAGCATTTATGTAAGTGGAGCTGTGGTTTGTATCAGTTTCATAAGCAGTGTTGAACTGCATAAGATCCGTATGAGTAGGAAACACAGTTTTTTTCATGGGCATTCTCAAGGTCATTGCTGTATTGGAGACTCTGGAAAGAAACGGATGCTTCTTACGTTAAAACAGATAGTGTTTCATCGATGAGAACAGCGCTCTGAATTTCCCTTCAGAACGGAGTTAAACCCCAGGATCTGTGTCTTCCTACAAGCAAGAGTTTATGTCTGGTAAACCCAGTGAATTTTGGGCTCAAATGATTTTACACAGTTCAAGAACGCAACACGATTATCAATATTTACTAAAGAGCATTTATGTAAGAGGAGCTCTGGTTTATATCAGTTTCATAAGCAGAGTTGATCCACATATGGTCCATATGAGAAGGACACACAGTTCTTTTTTTCTGGGCATTCTCATCGTTCTTGCTGTTTTGAAGACGCTGTAAAGAAGAGCTTCTTCCTTGTGTAAAACATAGTGTGTTCCATGGAGGAGAACACTGGTCTGAATTTCCCTTCAGAAACGGAGTTAAACCCCAGGATCGGTGTCTTCCTAAAAGCAAGAGTTCATTTCAGGTATACCAAGTGAATTTTGGGCTCAAATGATTTTACACAGTTCAAGAACCCAACTCGATTCCCACTACTAACAAAAGAGCATTTATGT
Source organism: Onychomys leucogaster (assembly GCA_949786385.1). Taxonomy (NCBI): domain Eukaryota; kingdom Metazoa; phylum Chordata; class Mammalia; order Rodentia; family Cricetidae; genus Onychomys; species Onychomys leucogaster. Next base: position 32,689 of record CATKUP010000729.1, read on the forward strand.
AAGAGGAGTTGTGATTTTTATCAATTTCAGGAGCAGAGTTGAACTTCATATGGTCCATATGAGTAGGAAGCACAGTTCTTTTTTACTGAGCATGCTCATGGTTCTTGCTGTATTGGAGTTGGTGGAAAGAAGACCTTGCTTCTTGCTTTAAAACAGACTGTGTTCCATGGATGAGAACACTGGTCTGAATTTCCCATCAGAAACGGAGTTAAACCCCAGGATCTGTGTCTTCCAAAAAGCAAGAGTTCATTTGTGTTAAACCCAGGGAATTTTGGTCTCAAATGATTTTACAGAGTTCAAGAACCGAACACGATTCTCACTAGTAACTATACAGCATTTAAGTAAGTGGATCTGTGGTTTGTATCAGTTTCATATGCAGTGTTGAACTACATATGGTTCGTACGAGTAGGAAACACAGTTCTTTTTTTCAGGGCATGCTCATGGTACTTGCTATGTTGGAGACGCTAGAAAGAGGAGCTTGCTTCTTGCATTAAAACAGATTGTGTTTCATGGATGAGAACACTGGTCTGAATTTCCCTTCAGAAACTGAGTTAAACACCAGGATTTGTGTCTTCCTACAAGCAAGAGTTCATTTTGGTAAACAAAGAGAATTTTGGGCTCAAGTGAATTTACACATTTCAGAAACCCATCGCGAGTCTCACTATTAACTAAAGAGAATTTATGTAAGAGGAGCTGTGGTTTGTATCAGATTCATAAGCAGAGTTGAACTTCATATGGTCCGTATGAGACGGAAGCACAGTTCTTTTTTTCTGGGCATGCTCATGGTCCTAGCTGTATTGGAGAAGCTGGAAAGAAGAGCTTGCTTCTTTCGTTAAAACAGAGTGTGTTCCATGGATGATAACACTCGTCTGAATTTCCCTTCAGAAACGGAGTTAAACCCCAGGATCTGTGTCTTCCTACAAGCAAGAGTTCATTTCTGCTAAACTCAGTGATTTTTGGCTCAAATGATTTTACACAGTTCAAGAACCCAAATCGATTCTCACTACTAACTAAAGAGCATGTATGTAAGAATAGCTGTGATTTGTATCAGTTTCAAAGCAGAATTGAACTACATATGGTCCGTAAGAGTAGGAAACACAGTTCTTTTTTTTCACGGCATCCTCTTGGTTCTTGCCGTATTAGAGAAGTTAGAAAGAGGTGCTTGCTTCTTGCGTTAAAACAGAGTTTGTTTCATGGATGAGAACACTGGTCTAAATTTCCCTTCAGAAACGGAGTTAAACCCCAGGATCTGTGTCTTCCTACAAGCAAGAGTTCATTTCTGGTAAACAAAGACAATTTTGGGCTCAAGTGAATTTACAAATTTCAGAAACTCATCGCGAGTCTCACTATTAACTAAAGAGCATTTATGTAAGAGGAGCTATGGTTTTTATCAGATTCCTAAGCAGAGGTGAACTTCATATGGTCCTTATGAGTAGGAAGCACAGTTATTTTTTTCTGGGCATGATCATGGTTCTTGGTGTATTGGAGACGCTGGAAAGAAGAGCTTGCTTCTTGCGTTAAAACTGAGTTTGGTTCATGGATGAGAACACTGGTCTGAATTTCCCTTCAGAAATGGTGTTAAATCCCAGGATCTGTGTCTTCCTACAAGCAAGAGTTCATTTCTGGTAAACCCAGTGAATTTTGGGCTCAAATGATTTTACACAGTTCAGAAACCTATCGCGAGTCTCACTATTAACTATAGATCATTTATGTAAGTGGAGCTGTGGTTTGTATCTGTTTCATAAGCAGTGTTGAACTGCATAAGATCCGTATGAGTAGGAAACAGTTTTTTTCATGGGCATTCTCATGGTCATTGCTGTATTGGAGAATCTGGAAAGAAACGGATGCTTCTTGCGTTAAAACAGATTGTGTTTCATCGATGAGAACAGCGCTCTGAATTTCCCTTCAGAAACGGAGTTAAACCCCAGGATCTGTGGCTTCCAACAAGCAAGAGTTCATTTGTGTTAAACCCAGGGAATTTTGGTCTCAAATGATTTTACACAGTTCAAGAACCCAACGCGATTCTCACTAGTAACTAAACAGCATTTATGTAGTGGAGCTGTGGTTTGGATCAGTTTCGTATGCAGTGTTGAACTACATTTGGTCCATATGTGTAGGAAACACAGTTCTTTTTTTCTGGGCATGCTCATGGTCCTAGCTGTATTGGAGACCCTGGAAAGAAGAGCTTGCTTCATGCGTTAAAGCAGAGTGTGTTCCATGGTTGAGAACACTTCTCTGTATTTCCCTTCAGAAACGTATTTAAACCACAGGATCTGTGTCTTCCTACAAGCAAGAGTTCATTTCTGGTAAATCCAGTGAATTTTGGGCTCAAATGATTTTACACAGTTCAAGAACCCAACTCGATTCTCACTTCTAACTAAAGAGCATTTATGTAAGAGGAGCTGTGATTTGTATCAGTTTCATAAGCAGAGTTGAACTTCATATGGTCCGTATGAGTAGGAAGCACAGTTAATTTTTTCTGGGCATGCTCATTGTTCTTGCTGTATTGGAGACGCTGTAAAGAAAAGCTTCTTTCTTGTTAAAATCATAGTGTGTTCCATGGATGAGAACACTGGTCTGAATTTCCCTTCAGAAATGCAGTTATACCCCAGGATCTGTTTCTTCCTACAAGCAAGAGTTCATTTGTGTTAAACCCAGGGAATTTTGGTCTCAAATGATTTTACAGAGTTCAAGATCCCAACGTGATTCTACTAGTAACTAAACAGCATTTATGTAAGTGGAGCTGTGGTTTGTAACAGTTTCATATGAAGAGTTGAACTATATATGGTCCTTATGAGGAGGAAACACATGATCATGGTACTTGCTGTATTGGAGAATCTAGAAAGAGGAGCTTGCTTCTTGCGTTAAAACAGAGTTAGTTTCATGGATGGGAACACTGGTCTGAATTTCCCTTCAGAAACGGAGTTAAACCCCAGGATCTGTGGCTTCCTACAAGCAAGAGTTCATTTGTGGTAAACCCAGTGAATTTTGGGCTCAAATGATTTTACACAGTTCAAGAACACAACTCGATTCTCACTACAAACTAAAAAGCATTTATGTAAGAGGAGCTGTGATTTGTATCAGTTTCATAAGCAGAGTTGAACTTCATATGGTCCGTATGAGTAGGAAGCACAGTTATTTTATTCTGGGCATGCTCATGGTTCTAGATGTATTGGAGACGCTGGAAAGAAGAGCTAGCTTCTTTCGTTAAAACAGAGTGTGTTACATGAATGAGAACCCTGATCTGAATTTCCCGTCAAATACGGCGTTAAACCACAGGATCTGTGTCTTCCTACAAGCAAGAGTTCACTTCTGGTAAACCCAGTGAATTTTGGGCTCAAATGATTTTACACAGTTCAAGAACACAACTCGATTCTCACTACTAACTAAAAAGCATTTATGTAAGAGGAGCTGTGATTTGTATCAGTTTCATAAGCAGAGTTGAACTTCATATGGTCCGTATGAGTAGGAAGCACAGTTATTTTATTCTGGGCATGCTCATGGTTCTAGATGTATTGGAGACGCTGGAAAGAAGAGATAGCTTCTTTCGTTAAAACAGAGTGTGTTTCATGGATGAGAACACTTCTCTGTATTTCCCTTCAGAAACGTATTTAAACCATAGGATCTGTGTCTTCCTACAAGCCAGAGTTCTTTTCTGGTAAACCGAGTGAATTTTGGGCTCAAATGATTTTACACAGTTCAAGAACCCAAATCGATTCTCACTACTAACTAAAGAGCATTTATGTAAGAGGAGCTGTGATTTGTATCAGTTTCATAAGCAGAGTTGAACTTCATATGGTCAGTATGAGTAGGAAGCACGGTTATTTATTTCTGGGCATGCTCATGGTTCTTGCTGTATTGGAGACGCTGTAAAGAAAAGCTTCTTTCTTGTGTTAAATCAGAGTGTGTTCAATGGATGAGAACTCTGGTCTGTATTTCCCTTCAGAAATGCAGTTAAACCCCAGGATCTGTTTCTTCCTACAAGCAAGAGTCCATTTCTGGTAAACCAAGCGAATTTTGGGCTCAAGTGATTTTACATAGTTCAGAAACCCATCGCGATTCTCACTATTAACTAAAGAGCATTTATGTAAGAGGAGCTGTTGATTGTATCAATTTCATAAGCAGTGTTGAACTGCATAAGATCTGTATGAGTAGGAAACACAGTTTTTTTTCATGCTCAATCTCATGATCATTGCTGTATTGGAGACTCTGGAAAGAAACGGATGCTTCTTGCGTTAAAACAGATTGTGTTTCATCGATGAGAAGAGCGCTCTGGATTTCCCTTCAGAAACGGATTAAAACCCAGGATCTCTGTCTTCCTACAAGCAAGAGTTCATTTGTGTTAAACCCAGGGAATTGTGGTCTCAAATGATTTTACAGAGTTCAAGAAACCAACGTGATTCTACCAGTAACTAAAGAGCATTTATGCAGAGTTGAACTATATATGGTCCTTATGAAGAGGAAACACAATTCTTTTTTTCAGGGCATGCTCATGGTTCTTGGTGTATTGGAGACACTGGAAAGAAGAGCTTGCTTCTTGCGTTAAAACAGAGTGAGTTCCATGGATGAGAACACTGGTAGAATTTGCTTTCACAACAGAGTTAAACCCCATATCTGTGTCTTCCTACAAGCAAGAGTTCATTTCTGGTAAACCCAGTGAATTTTGGGCTCAAATGATTTTACACAGTTCAAGAACCCATCTTGATTCTCACTACTAACTAAAGAGCATTTATGTAAGTGCACCTGTGGTTTGTATCAGTTTCATCAGCAGAATTGAACTACATATGGTCAGTATGAGTAGGAAGCACAGTTATTTTATTCTGGGCATGCTCATGTTTCTAGCTGTATTGGAGACGCTGGAAAGAAGAGCTAGCTTCTTTTGTTAAAACAGAGTGTGTTCCATGGATGAGAACACTGGTCTGAATTTCCCTTCACAAACGGAGGTAAACCACATGATCTGTGTCTTCCTACCAGCAAGAGTTCATTTCATGTAAACAAAGTGAATTTTGGGCTCAAATGATTTACACAGTTCAAGAACCCAACGCGATTCTCATTATTAACTAAAGAGCCTTTATGTAAGTGGAGCTGTGGATTGTATCAGTTTCATAAGCAGAGTTGACCTACATTTGGTCCATATGAGAAGGACGCACAGTTCTTTTTTTCTGGGGATTCTCATCGTTCTTGCTGTTTTGGAGACGCTCTAAAGAAAAGCTTCTTCCTTGTGTTAAATCAGAGTGTGTTCCATGGATGAGAACACTGGTATGAATTTCCCTTCAGAAATGGAGTTAAACCCCAAGATCTGTTTCTTCCTACAAGAAAGAGTTCATTTCTGGTAAACAAAGAGAATTTTGGGCTCAAGTGATTTTACACAGTTCAGAAACCCATCGTTATTCTCACTATTAACTAAAGAGCATTTATGTAAGAGGTGCTGTGATTTGTATCAGTTCCATGGGCAGAGTTGAACTTCATATGGTCCGTATGAGTAGGAAGCATGGTTATTTTTTTCTGGGCATGCTCATGTTTCTAGCTGTATTGGAGACGCTGGAAAGAAGAGCTTGCTTCTTTCGTTAAAACAGAGTATGTTCCATGGATGAGAACACTGGTCTGATCTCCCTTCAAAACAGAGTTAAACCCCAGGATCTGTGTCTTCCTACAAGCAAGAGTATATGTCTGGTAAACCCAGTGAATTTTGGGCTCGAGTGATTTGACACAGTTCAAGAACCCAACGCGATTCTCACTATTAACTAAAGCGCCTTTATGTAAGTGGAGCTGTGGTTTGTATCAGTTTCATAAGCAGAGTTGAACTGCTTATGATCTGTATGAGTAGGAAACAAGGTTCTTCTTTTCTGGGCATGCTCATGGTCCTTGGTGTATTTTAGACGCTGGAAAGAAGAGCTTGCTACTTGCTTCAAAACAGAGTGTGTTTCATGGATGAGAACACTGGTCTGAATTTCCATTCAGAAATGGAGTTAAACCACAAGACCTGTGTCTTCCTACAAACAAGAGATCATTTCTGGTAAACTAAGTGAATTTTGGGCTCAAATGATTTTACACAGTTCAAGAACGCAACACGATTATCACTAATTACCTAAGAGCATTTATGTAACACGAGCTCTGGTTTTTATCAGTTTTATAAGGATTGTTGATCCACATATGGTCCGTATGAGAAGGACACACAGTTCTTTTTTTCTGGGCATTCTCATCGTTCTTGCTGTTTTGAAGACGCTGTAAAGAAGAGCTTCTTTCTTGCGTTAAAACAGAGTGGGTTCCATGGATGAGAACACTGGTCTGAATTTCCCTTCAGAAATGCAGTTAAACCCCAGGATCTGTGTCTTCCTTCAAGCAAGAGTTCATTTCTGGTAAACAAAGAGAATTTTGGGCTCAAGTGATTTTACACAGTTCAGAAACCCATCGCGATTCTCACTATTAGCTAAAGAGCATTTATGTAAGAGGAGCTGTGGTTTGTGTCAGTTTCATAAGCAGTGTTGAACTGCATAAGATCTGTATGAGTAGGAAACACAGTTTTTTTCATGGGCAATCTCATGGTCATTGCTGTATTGGAGACTCAGGAAAGAAACGGATGCTTCTTGCGTTAAAACAGATTGTATTTCATCGATGAGAACAGCGCTCTGAATTTCCCTTCAGAAACGGATTTAAACCCCAGGATCTGTGTCTTCTTACAAGCAAGAGTTCACTTGTGTTAAACCCAGGGAATTTTGGTCTCAAATGATTTTACAGAGTTCAAGAACCCAACGTGATTCTACTAGTAACTAAAGAGCATTTATGTAAGTGGAGCTGTGGTTTGTATCAGTTTCATATGCAGAGTTGAACTACATATGGTCCTTATGAGGAGGAAACACAATTCTTTTTTTCAGGGCATGCTCATTGTACTTGCTGTATTGGAGAAGCTATAAAGAGGAGCTTGCTTCTTGCGTTAAAACAGACTGTGTTTCATGGATGAGAACACTGGTCTGATCTCCCTTCAGAAACGGAGTTAAACCCCAGGATCTGTGTCTTCCTACAAGCAAGAGTATATGTCTGGTAAACCCAGTGAATTTAGGGCTCGAGTGATTTGACACAGTTCAAGAACCCAACGAGATTCTCTCTATTAACTAAAGCGCCTTTATGTAAGTGGAGCTGTGGTTTGTATCAGTTTCATAAGCAGAGTTGAACTGCTTATGATCTGTATGAGTAGGAAACAAGGTTCTTCTTTTCTGGGCATGCTCATGGTCCTTGGTGTATTTTAGACGCTGGAAAGAAGAGCTTGCTTCTTGCTTCAAAACAGAGTGTGTTTCATGGATGAGAACACTGGTCTGAATTTCCCTTCGGAAACGGAGTTAAACCCCAGGATCTGTGTCTTCCTACAAGCAAGAGTTCATTTTTTTGTAAATCCAGAGAATTTTGGACTCAAATGATTTTACACAGTACAAAAACCCAACTCGATTCTCACTACTAACTATGGAGCATTTATGTAAGAGGAGCTGTGATTTGTATCAGTTTCATAAGCAGAGTTGAACTTCATATGGTCCGTATGAGTAGGAAGCACAGTTATTTATTTCTGGGCATGCTCATGGTTCTGGCTGTATTGGAGACACTGGAAAGAAGAGCTTGCTTCTTTCGTTAAAACAGAGTGTGTTCCATGGATGAGAACACTGGTCTGATTTCCCTCAGAAACGGAGTTAAACCCCAGGATCTGTGTCTTCCTACAAGCAAGAGTATAGGTCTGGTAAACCCAGTGAATTTTGGGCTCAAATGATTTGACACAGTTCAAGAACCCATCGCTATTCTCACTATTAACTAAAGCGCCTTTTTGTAAGTGGAGCTGTGGTTTGTATCAATTTCATAAGCAGAGTTGAACTGCATGTGAACTGTATGAGCAGGAAACACTGTTCTTTTTTTCTGGGCATGCTCATGGTCCTTGGTGTATTTGAGACGCTGGAAAGAAGAGCTTGCTTCTTGAGTTAAAACTGACTGTGTTCCATGGATGAGAACACTGGTCTGAATTTCCCTTCAGAAACGGAGTTAAACCCCAGGATCCGTGTCTTCCTACAAGCAAGACTTCATTTCTGGTAAACAAAGAGAATTTTGGTCTCTAGTGAATTTACAAATTTCAGAAACCCATCACGAGTCTCACTATTAACTAAAGAGCATTTATGTAAGAGGAGCTGTGGTTTGCATCAGATATATAAGCAGAGTTGAACTTTATATGGTCATTATGAGTAGGAAGCACAGTTCTTTTTTTCTGGGCATGCTCATGGTTCTTGGTGTATTGGAGACGCTGGAAAGAAGAGCTTGCTTCTTGCGTTAAAACAGAGTGTGTTCCATGGATGAGAACACTGGTCTGAATTTCCCTTCAGAAACGGAGTTAAACCCCAGGATCTGTGTCTTCCTACAAGCAAGAGTATATGTCTGGTAAACCCAGTGAATTTTGGGCTCAAATGATTTGACACAGTTCAAGAACCCATCGCGATTCTCACTACTAACTAAAGTGCCTTTATGTAAGTGGAGCTGTGGTTTGTATCAGTTTCATAAGCAGAGTTGAAGTGCATATGATCTGTATGAGTAGGAAACACAGTTCTTTTTTTCTGGGCGTGCTCATGGTCATTGCTGTATTGGAGTATCTGGAAAGAAATGGATGCTTCCTGCTTTAAAACAGATTGTGTTTCATCGATGAGAACAGCGCTCTGAATTTCCCTTCAGAAACGGAGTTAAACTCCAGGATCTATGTCTTCCAACAAGCAAGAGTTCATTTGTGTTAAACCCAGGGAATTTTGGTCTCAAGTGATTTTACAGAGTTCAAGAACCCAACGCGATTCTCACTAGTAACTAAACAGCATTTATGTAAGTGGCGCTGTGGTTTGTATCAGTTTCATAAGCAGTGTTGAACTAAATTTGGTCTGTATGAGTAGGAAACACAGTTTTTTTTCTGGGCATGCTCATGGTTCTGGGTGTATTGGAGACTCTGGAAAGAGAGCTTTCTTCTTGCGTTAAAACAGAGTGTGTTTCATGGATGAGAACACTTCTCTGTATTTCCGTTCAGAAAGGTATTTAAACCACAGGATCTGTGTCTTCCTACATGCCTGAGTTCATTTCTGGTAAACAAAGAGAATTTGGGCTCAAGTGAATTTACACATTTCAGAAACTCATCGCGAGTCTCACTATTAACTAAAGAGCATTTATGTAAGAGGAGCTGTAGTTTTTATCAGATTCATAAGCAGAGTTGACCTTCAATGGTCCGTATGAGTAGGAAGCACAGTTCTTTTTTTCTGGGCATGCTCATGGTTCTTGGTGTATTGGAGACGCTGGAAAGAAGTGCTTGCTACTTGCATTAAAACAGAGTGTGTTTCATGGATGAGAACACTTCTCTGTATTTCCCTTCCAAAACGGATTTAAACCACAGGATCAGTGTCTTCCTACAAGCAAGAGTTCATTTATGGTAAACCCAGTGAATATTGGGCTGAAATGATTTTACACAGTTCAAGAACACAACTGGATTCTCACTAATAACTAAAAAGCATTTATGTAAGAGGAGGTGTGATTTGTATCACTTTCACAAGCAGAGTTGAACTTCATATGGTCAGTATGAGTAGGAAGCACAGTTATTTTATTCTGGGCATGCTCATGTTTCTAGCTGTATTGGAGACGCTGGAAAGACGAGCTAGCTTCTTTTGTTAAAACAGAGTGTGTTCCATGGATGAGAACACTGGTCTGAATTTCCCTTCACAAACGGAGGTAAACCACATGATCTGTGTCTTCCTACCAGCAAGAGTTCATTTCAGGTAAACAAAGTGAATTTTGGGCTCAAATGATTTACACAGTTCAAGAACCCAATGCGATTCTCACTATTAACTAAAGAGCCTTTATGTAAATGGAGCTGTGGATTGTATCAGTTTCATAAGCAGAGTTGACCTACATTTGGTCCATATGAGAAGGACGCACAGTTCTTTTTTTCTGGGGATTCTCATCGTTCTTGCTGTTTTGGAGACGCTGTAAAGAAAAGCTTCTTCCTTGTGTTAAATCAGAGTGTGTTCCATGGATGAGAACACTGGTCTGAATTTCCCTTCAGAAATGGAGTTAAACCCCAAGATCTGTTTCTTCCTACAAGAAAGAGTTCATTTCTGGTAAACAAAGAGAATTTTGGGCTCAAGTGATTTTACACAGTTCAGAAACCCATCGTTATTCTCACTATTAACTAAAGAGCATTTATGTAAGAGGTGCTGTGATTTGTATCAGTTCCATGGGCAGAGTTGAACTTCATATGGTCCGTATGAGTAGGAAGCATGGTTATTTTTTTCTGGGCATGCTCATGTTTCTAGCTGTATTGGAGACGCTGGAAAGAAGAGCTTGCTTCTTGCGTTAAAACAGAGTGTGTTCCAAGGATGAGAACACTGGTCTGATCTCCCTTCAGAAACAGAGTTAAACCCCAGGATCTGTGTCTTCCTACAAGCAAGAGTTCATTTTTTTGTAAATCCAGAGAATTTTGGACTCAAATGATTTTACACAGTACAAAAACCCAACTCGATTCTCACTACTAACTATGGAGCATTTATGTAAGAGGAGCTGTGATTTGTATCAGTTTCATAAGCAGAGTTGAACTTCATATGGTCCGTATGAGTAGGAAACACAGTTCATTTTTGCAGGGCATGCTCATCGTTCTTGCTGTATTTTAGACACTGGAAAGAAGAGCTTGCTTCTTGCAATAAAGCAGAGTGTATTTCAGGGATTAGAACTGTGGTCTGAATTTCCCTTCAGTAACGGAGTTTAACCCCAGGATGTGTCTTCCTACAAGCAAGAGTTCAGTTCTAGTAAACCCAGTGAATTTTGGGATCAAATGATTTTACGCAATTCACGAACCCAACATGACTCTCACTATTAACTAAAGAGCATTTATGTAAGAGGAGCCGTGGTTTGTATCAGTTTCATAAGCAGAGTAGAAATATATATGGTCCTTATGAGTAGGAAACACTGTTCCTTTTTTCAGGGCATGCTCATGTTTCTTGCTGCATTTTAGACTCTAGAAAGAAGAGCTTGCTTCTTGCGTTATAACAGAGAGTGTTTCAGGGATGAGAATTCTGTTCTGAATTTCCCTTCAGAAACGGAATTGAACCCCAGGATTCGTGTCTTCCTACAAGCAAGAGGTCATTTCTGGTTAACCCAGTGAATTTTGGGCTAAAATGATTTTTCGCAGTTCACAAACCCGACGCTATTCTCACTATTAACTAATGAGCATTTATGTAAGAAGTGCCGTGGTTTGTATCAGTTTCATAAGCAGAGTTGAACTATATATGGTCCTTATGATTAGGAAACACAGTTCTTTTTTGCAGGGCATGCTCATGGCTCTTGCTGTATTTTAGACACTGGAAAGAAGAGCTTGCTTCTTGCGTTATAACAGAGTGTGTTTCAGGGATTAGAACTGTGGTCTGAATTTCCCTCAGTAACGGAGTTAAACCCCAGGATCTGTGTCTTCCTACAAGCAAGAGTTTATTTCTGGTAAAACCAGTGAATTTTGGCTCAAATGATTTTTCGCAGTTCACGAACCCTACGCTATTCTCACTATTAACTAAAGAGGATTTATGTAAGAGGAGCTATGGTTTGCATCAGTTTCATAAGCACAGTTGAACTACATATGGTTTGTATGAGTCAGAAACACAGTTCTTTTTTTCAGGCCATGCTCATGGTTTTTGTGTATTTTAGACTCTGGATAGAAGAGCTTGCTTCTTCATTAAAACAGAGTGTGTTTCAGGGATGAGAACTCTGGTCTGAATTTCCCTGCAGAAACGGAGTTAAACCCCAGGATCTGTGTCTTACTACAAGGAAGAGTTCATTTCTGGTTAACCCAATGAATTTTGGTCTCAAATGATTTTTCGCGGTTCACGGACCCTACGCTATTCTCACTATTAACTAAAGAGGATTTATGTAAGAGGAGCTGTGGTTTGTATCAGTTTCATAAGCACAGTTGAACTATATATGGTCCTTATGAGTAGGAAACACAGTTCTTTTTTGCAGGGCATGCTCATGGTTCTTGCTGTATTTTAGACACTGGAAAGAAGAGCTTGCTTCTTGCGTTATAACAGAGTGTGTTTCAGGGATTAGAACTGTGGTCTGAATTTCCCTTCAGTATTGGAGTTAAACCCGAGGATCTGTGTCTTCCTTCTAGGAAGAGTTCATTTCTAGTAAACCCAGTGAATTTTTGGCTCAAATGATTTTTCGCAGTTCACGAACCCTACGTTATTCTCACTATTAACTAAAGAGGATTTATGTAAGAGGAGCTGTGGTTTGTATCAATTTCATAAGCACAGATGAACTACATATGGTCTGTATGAGACGGAAACACAGTTCTTTTTTTCTGGGTATGCTCATGTTTCTTACTATATTGGAGATGCAGGAAAGAAGAGGATGATTCTTGCGTTAAACAGAGTGTTTTTCAGGGATGAGAACTCAGGTTTGCATTTGAATTCAGAAACGGAGTTAAACCCCAGGATCGGTGTCTTCCTAAAAGCAAGAGTTCATGTCTGGTAAAACCAGTGAATTTTGGTCTCAAATGATTTTTCCCAGTTCACAAACCCTATGCTATTCTCACTATTGCTAAAGAGCATTTATGTAAGAGGAGCCGTATTTTGTATCAGTTTCATAAGCAGAGTTGAACTATATATGTTCCTTATGAGTAGGAAACACAGTTCTTTTTTGCAGGGCATTTTCATCGTTCTTGCTGTATTTTAGACACTGGAAAGAAGAGCTTGCTTCTTGCGTTATAACAGAGTGTGTTTCAGGCATGAGAACTCTGGTCTGAATTTCCCTTCAGAAACGGAGTTAAACCCCAGGATCTGTGTCTTCCTACAAGCAAGAGTTCATTTCTGGTAAACTCAGTGAATTTTGGGCTCAAATGATTTTTCGCAGTTCACCACCCCAACATGATTCTCACTATTAACTAAAGAGCATTTATATAAGACGAGTGGTGGTTTGTATCAGTTTCATAAGCAGAGTTGTACTACATATGGTTCTTATGAGTAGGTAACACAGTTCTTTTTTTTCTGGGCATGCTCATGTTTCTTGCTGTATTTTAGACTCTGGAAAGAAGAACTTGCTTCTTCTTTAAAACTGAGTGTTTTTCAGGGAGGAGAAATGTGGTCGAAATTTCCCTGCAGAAACGGAATTAAACCCCAGGATCTGTGTCTTCCTACAAGCAAGAGTTCATTTCTGGTAAACCCAGTGAATTTTGGGCTCAATGATTTTTCGCAGTTCACGAACCCAACATGATTCTCACTATTATCTAAAGAGCATTTATGTAAGAGGAGCTGTGGTTTGTATCATTTTCATAAGCAGAGTTGAACTACATAGGGTCTGTATGAGTCGGAAAGACATTTTTTTTTCTGGGCATGCTCATGTTTCTTACAATATTTGAGACGCTTGAAATAAGAGGATGATTCTTGCCTTAAAATAGAGTGTTTTTCAGGGATGAGAACTCTGATCTGAATTTGCCTTGAGAAATGGAGTTAAACCCCATGATCTGTGTCTTCCTACAAGCAAGAGTTCATTTCTGGTAAACACAGTGAATTTTTGGCTCAAATGATTTTTCACAGTTCACGAACCCAACATGATTCTCACTATTAACTAAAGAGCATTTATGTAAGAGGAGCCGTGGTTTGTATCAGTTTCATAAGCAGAGTTGTACTACATATGATCCTTATGAGTAGGAAACACAGTTCTTTTTTTCTGGGCATGCTCATGTTTCTTGCTATATTGGAGATGCTGGAAAGAAGAGGATGATTCTTGCGTTAAAAAAGAGTGTTTTTCAGGGATGAGGACTCTGGTCTGCATTTGCCTTCCGAAACGGAATTAAACCCCAAGAACGGTGTCTTCCTACAAGCAAGAGTTCATGTCTGGTAAACCCAGTGAATTTTGGTCTCAAATGATTTTTCCCAGTTCACAAACCCTATGCTATTCTCACTATTGCTAAAGAGCATTTATGTAAGAGGAGCCGTGTTTTGTATCAGTTTCATAAGCAGAGTTGAACTATATATGTTCCTTATGAGTAGGAAAACAGTTCTTTTTTTCAGGGCATGCTCATGGTTCTTGCTGTATTTTAGACTCTGGAAATAAGAGCTTGCTTCTTGCGTTAAAACAGAGTGTGTCAGGGATGAGAACTCTGTAGTGAATTTCCCTTCAGAAACAGAGTTAAACCCCATGATCTGTGTCTTCCTAGAAGCAAGAGTTCATTTCTGGTAAACCCAGTGAATTTTGGGCTAAAATGATTTTTCGCAGTTCACGACCCCAACATGATTCTCACTATTAACTAAAGAGCATTTATGTAAGATGAGTCGTGGTTTGTATCAGTTTCATAAGCAGAGTTGAACTTCATATGGTCCGTATGAGTAGGAAGCACAGTTATTTTTTTCTGGGCATGCTCATGGTTCTGGCTGTATTGGAGACACTGGAAAGAAGAGCTTGCTTCTTTCGTTAAAACAGAGTGTGTTCCAAGGATGAGAACACTGGTCTTATTTCCCTCAGAAACGGAGTTAAACCCCAGGATGTGTGTCTTCCTACAAGCAAGAGTATAGGTCTGGCTAACCCAGTGAATTTTGGGCTCAAATGATTTGACACAGTTCAAGAACCCATCGCTATTCTCACTATTAACTAAAGCGCCTTTTTGTAAGTGGAGCTGTGGTTTGTATCAGTTTCATAAGCAGAGTTGAACTGCATGTGAACTGTATGAGCAGGAAACACTGTTCTTTTTTTCTGGGCATGCTCATGGTCCTTGGTGTATTTGAGACGCTGGAAAGAAGAGCTTGCTTCTTGAGTTAAAAATGACTCTGTTCCATGGATGAGAACACTGGTCTGAATTTCCCTTCAGAAACCGAGTTCAACCCCAGGATCCATGTCTTCCTACAAGCAAGACTACATTTCTGGTAAACAAAGAGAATTTTGGTCTCTAGTGAATTTACAAATTTCAGAAACCCATCACGAGTCTCACTATTAACTAAAGAGCATTTATGTAAGAGGAGCTGTGGTTTGCATCAGATATATAAGCAGAGTGGAACTTCATATGGTCAGTATGAGTAGGAAGCACAGTTCTTTTTTTCTGGGCATGCTCATTGTTTTTGGTGTATTGGAGACGCTGGAAAGAAGAGCTTGCTTCTTGCGTTAAAACAGAGTGTGTTCCATGGATGAGAACACTGGTCTGAATTTCCCTTCAGAAACGGAGTTAAACCCCAGGATCTGTGTCTTCCTACAAGCAAGAGTATATGTCTGGTAAACCCAGTGAATTTTGGGCTCAAATGATTTGACACAGTTCAAGAACCCATCGCGATTCTCACTATCAACTAAAGCGCCTTTATGTAATTGGAGCTGTGGTTTTTATCAGTTTCATAAGCAGAGTTGAAGTGCATATGATCTGTATGAGTAGGAAACACAGTTCTTTTTTTCTGGGCATGCTCATGGTCATTGCTGTATTGGAGAATCTGGAAAGAAACTGATGCTTCTTGCGTTAAAACAGATTGTGTTACATCGATGAGAACAGCGCTCTGAATTTCCCTTCAGAAACGGAGTTAAACCCCAGGATCTATGTCTTCCAACAAGCAAGAGTTCATTTGTGTTAAACCCAGGGAATTTTGGTCTCAAATGATTTTACAGAGTTCAAGAACCCAACGCGATTCTCACTAGTAACTAAACAGCATTTATGTAAGTGGCGCTGTGGTTTGTATCAGTTTCATAAGCAGTGTTGAACTAAATTTGGTCTGTATGAGTAGGAAACACGGTTTTTTTTTTCTGGGCATGCTCATGGTTCTGGGTGTATTGGAGACTCTGGAAAGAGAGCTTGCTTCTTGCGTTAAAACAGAGTGGGTTTCATGGATGAGAACACTTCTCTGTATTTCCGTTCAGAAAGATATTTAAACCACAGGATCTGTGTCTTACTACATGCCAGAGTTCATTTGTGTTAAACCCAGGGAATTTTGGCCTCAAATGATTTTACAGAGTTCAAGAACCAAACGTGATTCTTCTAGTAACTAAACAGCATTTATGTAAGTGGAGCTGTGGTTTGTATCAGTTTCATATGCAGAGTTGAACTAAATATGGTCCTTATGAGGAGTAAACACAATTCTTTTTTTCAGGGCATGCTCATGGTACTTGCTGTATTGGAGAAGCTAGAAAGAGGAGATTGGTTCTTGCGTTAAAACAGACTGTGTTTCATGGATGAGAACACTGGTTTGAATTTCCCTTTGGAAACGGAGTTAAACCCCAGGATCTGTGTCTTCCTACAAGCAAGAGTTCATTTTTTTGTAAATCCAGAGAATTTTGGACTCAAATGATTTTACACAGTACAAAAACCCAACTCGATTCTCACTACTAACTATGGAGCATTTATGTAAGAGGAGCTGTGATTTGTATCAGTTTCATAAGCAGAGTTGAACTTCAATGGTCCGTATGAGTAGGAAGCACAGTTATTTTTTTCTGGACATGCTCATGGTTCTGGCTGTATTGGAGACACTGGAAAGAAGAGCTTGCTTCTTTCGATAAAACAGAGTGTGTTCCATGGATGAGAACACTGGTCTGATTTCCCTCAGAAACGGAGTTAAACTCCAGGATCTGTGTCTTCCTACAAGCAAGAGTTCATTTCTGGTAAACCCAGTGAATTTTGGGCTCAAATGATTTGACACAGTTCAAGAACCCATCGCTATTCTCACTATTAACTAAAGCGCCTTTTTGTAAGTGGAGCTGTGGTTTGTATCAGTTTCATAATCAGAGTTGAACTGCATATGAACTGTATGAGCAGGAAACACTGTTCTTTTTTTCTGGGCATGCTCATGGTCCTTGGTGTATTTGAGACGCTGGAAAGAAGAGCTTGCTTCTTGAGTTAAAACTGACTGTGTTCCATGGATGAGAACACTGGTCTGAATTTCCCTTCAGAAATGGAGTTAAACCCCAGGATCCGTGTCTTCCTACAAGCAAGACTTCATTTCTGGTAAACAAAGAGAATTTTGGTCTCTAGTGAATTTACAAATTTCAGTAACCCATCACAAGTCTCACTATTAACTAAAGAGCATTTATGTAAGAGGAGCTGTGGTTTGCATCAGATATATAAGCAGAGTTGACCTTCATATGGTCAGTATGAGTAGGAAGCACAGTTCTTTTTTTCTCGGCAAGCTCATGGTTCTTGGTGTATTGGAGACGCTGGAAAGAAGAGCTTGCTTCTTGCGTTAAAACAGAGTGTGTTCCATGGATGAGAACACTGGTCTAAACTTCCCTTCAGAAACGGAGTTAAACCCCAGGATCTGTGTCTTCCTACAAGCAAGAGTATATGTCTGGTAAACCCAGTGAATTTTGGGCTCAAATGATTTGACACAGTTCAAGAACCCATCGCGATTCTCACTACTAACTAAAGCGCCTTTATGTAAGTGGAGCTGTGGTTTGTATCAGTTTCATAAGCAGAGTTGAAGTGCATATGATCTGTATGAGTAGGAAACACAGTTCATTTTTCTGGGCATGCTCATGGTCATTGCTGTATTGGAGAATCTGGAAAGAAACTGATGCTTCTTGCGTTAAAACAGATTGTGTTTCATCGATGAGAACAGCGCTCTGAATTTCCCTTCAGAAACGGAGTTAAACCCCAGGATCTGTGTCTTCCAAAAAGCAAGAGTTCATTTCTGGAATACCAAGTGAATTATGGGCTCAAAAGATTTTACACAGTTCAAGAACCCAACTTGATTCTCACTACTAACTAAAGAGCATTTACGTAAGAGGAGCTGTGATTTGTATCAATTTCATGAGCAGAGTTGAACTTCATATGGTCCGTATAAGTAGGAAGCACAGTTCTTTTTTTCTGGGCATGCTCATGGTTTTTGCTTTATTGGAGATGGTGGAAAGAGGACCTTGCTTCTTGCGTTAAAACAGACTGTGTTCCATGGATGAGAACACTGGTCTGAATTTCCCTTCAGAAACGGAGTTAAACCCCAGGATCTGTGTCTTCCTACAAGCAAGAGTTCATTTCTGGTAAACAAAAAGAATTTTGGGCTCAAGTGAATTTACAAATTTCAGAAACTCTTCACGAGTCTCACTATTAACTAAAGAGCATTTATGTAAGAGGAGCTGTGGTTTGTATCAGATATATAAGCAGAGTTGAACTTCATATGGTCAGTATGAGTAGGAAGCACAGTTCATTTTTTCTTTGCATGCTCATGGTTCTTGGTGTATCGCAGACGCTGGAAAGAAGAGCTTGCTTCTTGCGTTAAAACAGAGTGTGTTCCATGGATGAGAACACTGGTCTGAATTTCCCTTCAGAAACGGAGTTAAACCCCAGGATCTGTGTCTTCCTACAAGCAAGAGTTCATTTCTGGTAAACCCAGTGAATTATAGGCTCAAATGATTTTACAAAGTTCAAGAACCCAACTCGATTCTCACTACTAACCTAAGAGCATTTATGTAAGAGGAGCTGTGATTTGTATCAGTTTCATAAGCAGAGTTGAACTTCATATGGTCCGTATGAGTAGGAAACATAGTTCTTTTTTTCAGGACCTGCTCATGGAACTTGCGCTATTAGAGACGCTGGAAAGTGAGCTTGCTTCTTGTGTTAAAAGAGAGTGTGTTACATGGAGGAGAACCCTGATCTGAATTTCCCGTCAAATACGGAGTTAAACCCCAGGATCTGTGTCTTCCTACTAGCAAGAGTTTATGTCTGGTAAACCCAGTGAATTTTGGGCTCAAATGATTTTACACAGTTCAGAAACCGATCGCGAGTCTCACTATTAACAATAGAGCATTTATGTAAGTGGAGCTGTGGTTTGTATCAGTTTCATAAGCAGTGTTGAACTGCATAAGATCCGTATGAGTAGGAAACACAGTTTTTTTCATGGGCATTCTCATGGTCATTTATGTATTGGAGACTTTGGAAAGAAACAGATGCTTCTTGCGTTAAAACAGATTGTGTTTCATCGATGAGAACAGCGCTCTGAATTTCCCTTCAGAAACGGAGTTAAACCCCAGGATCTATGTCTTCCAACAAGCAAGAGTTCATTTGTGTTAAACCCAGGGAATTTTGGTCTCAAATGATTTTACAGAGTTCAAGAACCCAACGCGATTCTCACTAGTAACTAAACAGCATTTATGTAAGTGGCGCTGTGGTTTGTATCAGTTTCATAAGCAGTGTTGAACTAAATTTGGTCTGTATGAGTAGGAAACACAGTTTTTTTTTCTGGGCATGCTCATGGTTCTGGGTGTATAGGAGACTCTGGAAAGAGAGCTTGCTTCTTGCGTTAAAACAGAGTGTGTTTCATGGAAGAGAACACTTCTCTGTATTTCCGTTCAGAAACGTATTTAAACCACAGGATCTGTGTCTTCCTACATGCCAGAGTTCATTTCTGGTAAACAAAGAGAATTTTGGTCTCGAGTGAATTTACAAATTTCAGAAACCCATCACAAGTCTCACTATTAACTAAAGAGCATTTATGTAAGAGGAGCTGTGGTTTGCATCAGATATATAAGCAGAGTTGAACTTCATATGGTCAGTATGAGTAGGAAGCACAGTTCTTTTTTTCTCGGCAAGCTCATGGTTCTTGGTGTATTGGAGACGCTGGAAAGAGAGCTTGCTTCTTGCGTTAAAACAGAGTGTGTTTCATGGATGAGAACACTTCTCTGTATTTCCGTTCAGAAACGTATTTAAACCACAGGATCTGTGTCTTCCTACATGCCAGAGTTCATTTCTGGTAAACAAAGATAATTTTGGGCTCAAGTGAATTTACACATTTCAGAAACTCATCGCGAGTTTCACTCTTAACTAAAGAGCATTTATGTAAGAGGAGCTGTGGTTTGTATCAGTTTCATAAGCAGAGTTGAACTTCAATGGGCCGTATGAGTAGGAAGCACAGTTCTTTTTTTCTGGGCATGCTCATGGTTCTTGGTGTATTGGAGACGTTGGAAAGAAGTGCTTGCTACTTGCGTTAAAACAGAGTGTGTTTCATGGATGAGAACACTTGTCTGTATTTCCCTTCCAAAACGGATTTAAACCACAGGATCAGTGTCTTCCTACAAGCAAGTGTTCATTTATGGTAAACCCAGTGAATATTGGGCTGAAATGATTTTACACAGTTCAAGAACACAACTGGATTCTCACTAATAACTAAAAAGAATTTATGTAAGAGGAGGTGTGATTTGCATCACTTTCATAAGCAGAGTTGAACTTCATATGGTCAGTATGAGTAGGAAGCACAGTTATTTTATTCTGGGCATGCTCACGTTTCTAGCTGTATTGGAGACGCTGGAAAGAAGAGCTAGCTTCTTTCGTTAAAACAGAGTGTGTTCCATGGATGAGAACCCTTGTCTGAATTTCCCTTCACAAACGGAGGTAAACCACATGATCTGTGTCTTCCTACCAGCAAGAGTTCATTTCAGGTAAACAAAGTGAATTTTGGGCTCAAATGATTTACACAGTTCAAGAACCCAACGCGATTCTCACTATTAACTAAAGAGCCTTTATGTAAATGGAGCTGTGGATTGTATCAGAGTCATAAGCAGAGTTGACCTACATTTGGTCCATATGAGAAGGACGCACAGTTCTTTTTTTCTGGGAATTCTCATCGTTCTTGCTGTTTTGGAGATGCTGTAAAGAAAAGCTTCTTCCTTGTGTTAAATCAGAGTGTGTTCCATGGAAGAGAACACTGGTCTGAATTTCCCTTCAGAAATGGAGTTAAACCCCAAGATCTGTTTCTTCCTACAAGCAAGAGTTCATTTCTGGTAAACAAAGAGAATTTTGGGCTCAAGTGATTTTACACAGTTCAGAAACCCATCGTTATTCTCACTATTAACTAAAGAGCATTTATGTAAGAGGTGCTGTGATTTGTATCAGTTCCATAGGCAGAGTTGAACTTCATATGGTCCGTATGAGTAGGAAGCATGGTTATTTTTTTCTGGGCATGCTCATGGTTCTAGCTGTATTGGAGACGCTGGAAAGAAGAGCTTGCTTCTTTCGTTAAAACAGAGTGTGTTCCATGGATGAGAACACTGGTCTGAATTTCCCTTCAGAAACGGAGTTAAACCCCAGGATCTGTGTCTTCCTACAAGCAAGAGTATATGCCTGGTAAACCCAGTGAATTTTGGACTCGAATGATTTGACACAGTTCAAGAACCCAACGCGATTCTCACTATTAACTAAAGCGCCTTTTTGTAAGTGGAGCTGTGGTTTGTATCAGTTTCATAAGCAGAGTTGAACTGCTTATGATCTGTATGAGTAGGAAACAAGGTTCTTTTTTTCTGGGCATGCTCATGGTCCTTGGTGTATTTTAGACGCTGGAAAGAAGAGCTTGCTTCTTGCTTCAAAACAGAGTGTGTTTCATGGATGAGAACACTGGTCTGAATTTCCCTTCAGAAACGGAGTTAAACCACAAGACCTGTGTCTTCCTACAAACAAGAGATCATTTCTGGTAAACCAAGTGAATTTTGGGCTCAAATGATTTTACACAGTTCAAGAATGCAACACGATTATCACTATTTACTAAAGAGCATTTATGTAAGAGGAGCTCTGGTATTTATAAGTTTTATAAGGAGAGTTGTTCCACATATGGTCCATATGAGAAGGACACACAGTTCATTTTTTCTGGGCATTCTCATCGTTCTTGCTGTTTTGAAGACGCTGTAAAGAAGAGCTTCTTTCTTGCGTTAAAACAGAGTGGGTTCCATGGATGAGAACACTGGTCTGAATTTCCATTCAGAAACGGAGTTAAACCACAAGACCTGTGTCTTCCTACAAACAAGAGATCATTTCTGGTAAACCAAGTGAATTTTGGGCTCAAGTGATTTTACACAGTTCAGAAACCCATCGCGATTCTCACTAGTAGCTAAAGAGCGTTTATGTAAGAGGAGCTGTGGTTTGTAACAGTTTCATAAGCAGTGTTGAACTGCATAAGATCTGTATGAGTAGGAAACACAGTTTTTTTCATGGGCAATCTCATGGTCATTGCTGTATTGGAGACTCAGGAAAGAAACGGATGCTTCTTGCGTTAAAACAGATTGTATTTCATCGATGAGAACAGCGCTCTGAATTTCCCTTCAGAAACGGATTTAATCCCCAGGATCTGTGTCTTCTTACAAGCAAGAGTTCACTTGTGTTAAACCCAAGGAATTTGGGTCTCAAATGATTTTACAGAGTTCAAGAACCCAACGTGATTCTACTAGTAACTAAAGAGCATTTATGTAAGTGGAGCTGTGTTTTGTATCAGTTTCATATGCAGAGTTGGACTACATATGGTCCTTATGAGGAGGAAACACAATTCTTTTTTTCAGGGCATGCTCATTGTACTTGCTGTATTGGAGAAGCTAGAAAGAGGAGATTGGTTCTTGCGTTAAAACAGACTGTGTTTCATGGATGAGAACACTGGTCTGAATTTCCCTTCGGAAACGGAGTTAAACCCCAGGATCTGTGTCTTCCTACAAGCAAGAGTTCATTTTTTGTAAATCCAGAGAATTTTGGACTCAAATGATTTTACACAGTACAAAAACCCAACTCGATTCTCACTACTAACTATGGAGCATTTATGTAAGAGGAGCTGTGATTTGTATCAGTTTCATAAGCAGAGTTGAACTTCATATGGTCCGTATGAGTAGGAAGCACAGTTATTTTTTTCTGGGCATGCTCATGGTCCTGGCTGTATTGGAGACACTGGAAGGAAGAGCTTGCTTCTTTCGATAAAACAGAGTGTGTTCCATGGATGAGAACACTGGTCTGATTTCCCTCAGAAACGGAGTTCAACCTCAGGATCCGTGTCTTCCTACAAGCAAGACTTCATTTCTGGTAAACAAAGAGAATTTTGGTCTCTAGTGAATTTACAAATTTCAGAAACCCATCACGAGTCTCACTATTAACTAAAGAGCATTTATGTAAGAGGAGCTGTGGTTTGCATCAGATATATAAGCAGAGTAGAACTTCATATGGTCAGTATGAGTAGGAAGCACAGTTCTTTTTTATGGGCATGCTCATTGTTCTTGGTGTATTGGAGACGCTGGAAAGAAGAGCTTGCTTCTTGCGTTAAAACAGAGTGTGTTCCATGGATGAGAACACTGGTCTGAATTTCCCTTCAGAAACGGAGTTAAACCCCAGGATCTGTGTCTTCCTACAAGCAAGAGTTTATGTCTGGTAAACCCAGTGAATTTTGGGCTCAAATGATTTGACACAGTTCAAGAACCCATCGCGATTCTCACTACTAACTAAAGCGCCTTTATGTAAGTGGAGCTGTGGTTTTTATCAGTTTCATAAGCAGAGTTGAAGTGCATATGATCTGTATGAGTAGGAAACACAGTTAATTTTTTCTGGGCATGCTCATGGTCATTGCTGTATTGGAGAATCTGGAAAGAAACGGATGCTTCTTCCGTTAAAACAGATTGTGTTTCATCGATGAGAACAGCGCTCTGAATTTCCCTTCAGAAACGGAGTTAAACCCCAGGATCTATGTCTTCCAACAAGCAAGAGTTCATTTGTGTTAAACCCAGGGAATTTTGGTCTCAAATGATTTTACAGAGTTCAAGAACCCAACACTATTCTCACTAGTAACTAAACAGCATTTATGTAAGTGGCGCTGTGGTTTGTATCAGTTTCATAAGCAGTGTTGAACTAAATTTGGTCTGTATGAGTAGGAAACAGTTTTTTTTTCTGGGCATGCTCATGGTTCTGGGTGTATTGGAGACTCTGGAAAGAGAGCTTGCTTCTTGCGTTAAAACAGAGTGTGTTTCATGGATGAGAACACTTCTCTGTATTTCCGTTCAGAAAGGTGTTTAAACCACAGGATCTGTGTCTTCCTACAAGCAAGAGTTCATTTCTGGTAAACCAAGTGAATTTTGGGCTCAAAAGATTTTACACAGTTCAAGAGCCAACGCGATTCTCACTATTAACTGAAGAGCCTTTATGTATGGAGCTGTGGATTGTATCAGTTTCATAAGAGGAGTTGACCTACATATGGTCCATATGAGAAGGACACACAGTTCTTTTTTTCTGGGGATTCTCATCGTTCTTGCTGTTTTGGAGACGCTGTAAATAAAAGCTTCTTTCTTGTGTTAAATCAGAGTGTGTTCCATGGATGAGAACACTGGTCTGAATTTCCCTTCAGAAATGGAGTTAAACCCCAGGATCTGTTTCTTCCAACAAGCAAGAGTTCCTATCTGGTAAACAAAGAGAATTTTGGGCTCAAGTGATTTTACACAGTTCAGAAACCCGTCGCGATTCTCACTATTAACTAAAGAGCATTTATGTAAGAGGAGCTGTGGTTTGTATCAGTTCATAAGCAGTGTTGAACTGCATAAGATTTGTATGAGTAGGAAACACAGTTTTTTTCATGGGCAATCTCATGGTCATTGCTGTATTGGAGACTCTGGAAAGAAACAGATGCTTCTTGCGTTAAAACAGATTGTGTTTCATCGATGAGAACAGCGCTCTGAATTTCCCTTCAGAAATGGAGTTAAACCCCAGGATCTGTGTCTTCCTACAAGCAAGAGTTCATTTCTGGTAAAGCCAGTGAATTTTGGGCTCAAATGATTTTACACAGTTCAAGAACCCAACTCGATTCTCACTACTAACTAAAGAGCATTTATGTAAGAAGTGCTGTCATTTGTATCAGTTCCATAAGCAGAGTTGAACTTAATATGGTCAGTATGAGTAGGAAGCATGGTTATTTTTTCCCGGGCATGCTCATGGTTCTTGCTGTATTGGAGACGCTGAAAAGAAGAGCTTGCTTCTTTCGTTAAAACAGAGTGTGATCCATGGATGAGAACACTGGTCTGATTTCCCTTCAGAAACGGAGTTAAACCCCAGGATCTGTGTCTTCCTACAAGCAAGAGTATATGTCTGGTAAACCCATTGAATTTTGGGCTCAAATGATTTGACACAGTTCAAGAACCCATCGCGATTCTCACTATTAACTAAAGCGCCTTTATGTAAGTGGAGCTGTGGTTTGTATCAGTTTCATAAGCAGAGTTGAACTGCATATGATCTATATGAGAAGGAAACACAGTTCTTTTTTACTGGGCATGCTCATGGTCCTTGGTGTATTTGAGAATCTGGAAAGAATAGCTTGCTTCTTGCTTCAAAACAGAGTGTGTTTCATGGCTGAGAACACTGGTCACAATTTCCATTCAAAAAAGGAGTTAAAACACAAGACCTGTGTCTTCCTACAAACAAGAGATCATTTCTGGTAAACCAAGTGAATTTTGGGCTCAAATGATTTTACACAGTTCAAGAACGCAACACGATTATCACTATTTACTAAAGAGCATTTATGTAAGAGGAGCTCTGGTTTTTATCAGTTTCATAAGGAGAGTTGATCCACATATGGTCCGTATGAGAAGGACACACAGTTCTTTTTTTCTGGGCATTCTCATCGTTCTTGCTGTTTTGAAGACGCTGTAAAGAAGAGCTTCTTTCTTGCGTTAAAACAGACTGTGTTCCATGGATGAGAACACTGGTCTGAATTTCCCTTCAGAAACGGAGTTAAACCCCAGGATCTGTGTCTTCCTATAAGCAAGAGTTCATTTCTGGTAAACAAAAAGAATTTTGGGCTCAAGTGAATTTACAAATTTCAGAAACTCATCACGAGTCTCACTATTAACTAAAGAGCATTTATGTAAGAGGTGCTGTGGTTTGTATCAGATATATAAGCAGAGTTGAACTTCATATGGTCAGTATGAGTAGGAAGCACAGTTCTTTTTTTCTTTGCATGCTCATGGTTCTTGGTGTATTGCAGACGCTGGAAAGAAGAGCTTGCTTCTTGCGTTAAAAAAGAGTGTGTTCCATGGATGAGAACACTGGTCTGAATTTCCCTTCAGAAACGGAGTTAAACCCCAGGATCTGTGTCTTCCTACAAGCAAGAGTTCATTTCTGGTAAACCCAGTGAATTTTAGGCTCAAATGATTTTACAAAGTTCAAGAACCCAACTCGATTCTCACTACTAACCTAAGAGCATTTATGTAAGAGGAGCTGTGATTTTTATCAGTTTCATAAGCAGAGTTGAACTTCATATGGTCCGTATGAGTAGGAAACATAGTTCTTTTTTTCAGGACATGCTCATGGAACTTGCGCTATTAGAGACGCTGGAAAGTGAGCTTGCTTCTTGTGTTAAAACAGAGTGTGTTACATGGAGGAGAACCCTGATCTGAATTTCCCATCAAATACGGAGTTAAACCACAGGATCTGTGTCTTCCTACTAGCAAGAGTTTATGTCTGGTAAACCCAGTGAATTTTGGGCTCAAATGATTTTACACAGTTCAGAAACCCATCGCGAGTCTCACTATTAACAATAGAGCATTTATGTAAGTGGAGCTGTGGTTTGTATCAGTTTCATAAGCAGTGTTGAACTGCATAAGATCCGTATGAGTAGGAAACACAGTTTTTTTCATGGGCATTCTCATGGTCATTTATGTATTGGAGACTCTGGAAAGAAACGGATGCTTCTTGCGTTAAAACAGATTGTGTTTCATCGATGAGAACAGCGTTCTGAATTTCCCTTCAGAAACGGAGTTAAACCCCAGGATCTTTGTCTTCAAACAAGCAAGAGTTCATTTGTGTTAAACCCAGAGAATTTTGGTCTCAAATGATTTTACAGAGTTCAAGAACCCAACGCGATTCTCACTAGTAACTAAACAGCATTTATGTAAGTGGAGCTGTGGTTTGTATCAGTTTCATATGCAGTGTTGAACTACATATGGTCCGTATGAATAGGAAAGACAGTTCTTTTTTTCAGGTCATGCTCATGGTACTTGGTGTATTGGAGACGCTAGAAAGAGGAGCTTGCTTCTTGCGTTAAAACAGATTGTGTTTCATGGATGAGAACACTGGTCTGAATTTCCCTTCAGAAACGGAGTTAAATCCCAGGATCTTTGTCTTCCTACAAGCAAGAGTTCATTTCGGGTAAACAAAGAGAATTTTGGGCTAAAGTGTATTTACACATTTCAGAAACCCAACTCGATTCTCACTACTAACTAAAGAGCATGTATGTAGAATAGCTGTGATTTGTTTCAGTTTCTTAAGCAGAGTTGAACTACATATGATCCGTATGAGTAGGAAACACAGTTCTTTTTTTCAGGGCATGCTCATGGAACTTGTTGTATTGGAGACGCTGGAAAGAAGAGCTTGATTCTTGCAATAAATCAGAGATGTTCCATGGATGAGAACCCTTGTCTGAATTTCCCTTCAGAAACGGAGTTAAACCCCAGGATCTGTGTCTTCATACAACCAAGTGTTCATTTCTGGTAAACAAAGAGAATTTTGGGCTCAAGTGATTTCACACAGTTCAGAAAACCATCGCGATTCTTACTATTTACTAAAGAGCATTTAAGTAAGAGGAGCTGTGGTTTGTAGCAGTTTTATAAGCAGAGCTGAACTTCATAATGTCCATATGGGTAGGAGGCACAGTTCTTTTTTTCTTGGCATTGTCATGGTTCTTGCTGTATTGGAGACGCTGGAAAGAAGAGCTTGCTTCTTCCGTTAAAAGAGAGTGTGTTTTATGGATTAAAACACTGGTCTGATTTCCATCAGAAATGGAGTTAAACCGCAGGATCTGTATCATCCTACAAGCAAGAGTTCATTTCGGGTAAACCCAGTGAATTTTGGGCTCAAATGATTTTACACAGTTCAAGAACCCAACTTGATTCTCACTATTAACTAAAGAGCATTTATGTATGGGGAGATGTGGTTTGTATCAGTTTCATAAGCAGATTTGAACTACATATGATCCGTATGAGTAGGAAACACTGTTCTTTTCTTCAGGACATGCTCATGGTACTTGCTGTATTGGACACACTGGAAAGAAGAGCATGCATCTTGTGTTAAAAAAGAGTGTGTTCCATGGATGGGAACACTGGTCTGGATTTCCCTTCAGAAACGGAGTTAAACACCAGGATCTGTATTGTCCTACAAGCACGAGTTCATTTCTGGAAAACACAGTGAATTTTGGGCTCAAATGATTTTACACAGTTCAAGAACCCAACTCGATTCTCACGACTAACTAAAGAGCATTTATGTAAGAGGAGCTGTGATTTGTATCAGTTTCATAAGCAGAGTTGAACTTCATATTGTCCGTATGAGTAGGAAGCACAGTTATTTTTTTCTGGGCATGCTCATGGTTCTTGCTGTATTAGAGACGGTGGAAAGAAGTGCTTGCTTCTTTCGTTAAAACAGAGAGTGTTCCATGGATGAGAACCCTTGTCTGAATTTCCCTTCAGAAACGGAGTTAAACCACAGGATCTGTGTCTTCCTACAAGCAAGTGTTCGTTTCTGGTAAACCAAGTGAATTTTCGGCTCAAAGGATTTTACAAAGTTCAAGAACCCACCTCGATTCTCACTATTAACTAGAGAGCCTTTATGTAAATGGAGCTCTGGTTTGTATTAGTTTCATAAGCAGAGTTGATCCACATATGGTCCGTATGAGAAGGACACACAGTTCTTTATTTTCTTGGCATTCTCATCGTTCCATTCTCATCGTTCCTGCTGTTTTTAGACGCTGTAAAGAAAAGTTTCTTTCTTGCGTTAAAACAGAGTGCGTTCCATTGATGAGAACACTGGTTTGAATTTCCTTTCAGAAATGGAGATAAACCCCAGGGTCTTTGTCTTCCTACAAGCAAGAGTTCATTTCTGGTAAACAAAGAGTATTTTGGGCTCAAGTGATTTTACACAGTTCAGAAACCCATCGCGGTTCTCACTATTAACTACGGAGCATTTATGTAAGAGGAGCTGTGGTTTTTATCAGTTTTATAAGCAGAGTTGAACTTCATAATGTCCATATGAGTAGGAAGCACAGTTGTTTTTTTTTTTGGCATTGTCATGGTTCTTGCTGTATTGGAGACGCTGGAAAGAAGAGATTGCTTCTTCCGTTAAAACAGAGTGTGTTTAATGGATTAGAACACTGGTCTGATTTTCCTTCAGAAACGGAGTGAAACCCCATGATCTGTGTCATCCTACAAGCAAGAGTTCATTTCTGGTAAACCAAGTCAATTTTGGGCTCAAATGATTTTACACAGTTCAACAACCCAACTCAATTCTCACTATTAACTAAATTGCCTTTATGTATGTGGAGCTGTGGTTTGTATCAGTTTCATATGCAGTGTTGATCTTCATATGATCCGTATGTTTAGGAAACAAAGTTCATTTTTTTCTGGGCATGCTCATGGTTCTTGGTGTATTGGGGACGCTGGAAAGAAGAGCTTGCTTCTTGCATTAAAACAAAGTGTGTTTCACGGATGAGAACAGTGGTCTGAATTTACCTTCAGAAACGGAGTTAAACCCCAGGATCTGTGTCTTCCTACAAGCAAGAGTTCATTTTTGGTAAACAAAGAGCATTTTGGGCTCTAATGATTTTACACAGTTCAGAATCCCAACTGGATTCTCACTATTAACTAAGGAGCATTTATGTACGAGGATCTGTGGTTTGTCACAGTTTCATAAGCAGAGTTGATTCACATATCCTCCATATGAGTAGCCAACACTGTTCTTTTTTTCAAGGCATGCTCATGGTACTTGCTGTATTGGAGTCGCTGGAAAGAATAGCTTGCTTCTTGCCTTAAAACAGAGTGTGTTTCATCGATGAAAACACTGATCTGAATTTCCATTCAGAAACGGAGTTAAAGCACAGGACCTGGGTCTTCTTACAAGCAAGAGTTCATTTCTGGTAAACCAAGTGAATTTTGGGCTCAATTGATTTTACACAGTTCAAGAACACAACGCGTCTCTCACTATTTACTAAAGAATATTGATGTAACAGGAGCTCTGGTTTGTATCAGTTTCATAAGCAGAGTTGATCCACATATGGTCCGTTGAGAAGGACACAGAGTTCTTTTTTTCTGGGCATTCCCATGGTTCTTGGTGTATTGGAGACGCTGGAAAGAATAGCTTCTTTCTTGCGTTCAAACAGAGTGTGTTCCATGGATGAGAACACTGGTCTGAATTTCCCTTCAAAAAAGGAGTTATACCCCAGGATCTGTGTCTTCCTAAAAGCAAGAGTTCATTTATGGTAAACAAAGAGAATTTTGGGCTCAAGTGATTTTACACAGTTCAGAAACCCATCGTGATTCTCACCTTTAACTAAAGAGCATTTATGTAAGAGGAGCTGTGGTTTGTATCAGTTTCATAAGCAGAGTTGAACTTCATATTGTCAGTATGAGTCGAAAGCACAGTTCTTTTTTTCTGTGCATGCTCATGGTTCTTGCTGTACTGGAGAGGCAGGAAGAAGAGCTTGCTTCTTCAGTTAAAACAGAGTGTGTTCCATGGATGAGAACGCTGGCCTGAATTTCTCTTCAGAAACGGACTTATACCCCAGGATCTGTGTCTTCCTACAAGCATGAATTCATTTCTGGTAAACCCAGTGATTTTGTGCTCAAATGATTTTACACCATTCAAGAACCCAACTCGATTCTCACTATTAACTAAAGAGCACTTATGTAAAGGGAGCTGTGCTTTGAATCAGTTCAATATCCAGAGTTGAACTACATATGATCCGTATGAATAGGAAATACAGTTTTTCTTTTCAGGGCATGCTCATGGTACTTGCTGTATTGGACACGCTGCAAAGAAGGGCATGCTTCTTGCATTAAAACAGAGTGTGTTCATGGATGAGAACACTGGTCTGAATTTCCTTTCAGAAACCGAGTTAATCCCCAGAATCTGTGTCTTCCTATAAGCAAGAGTTCATTTCTGGTAAACAAAGAGCATTTTGGGCTCAAATGATTTTACACAGTTCAGAAACCCAACTGGATTCTCACTATTAACTAAAGAGCATTTATGTAAGAGGATCTGTGGTTTGTATCAGTTTCATAAGCAGAGTTGATTCACATATCCTCCGTATGAGTAGCAAACACAGTTCTTTTTTCAGGGCATGCTCATGGTACTTGCTGTATTGGAGATGCTGGAAAGAAGACCTTGCTTCTTCCGTTAAAACAGAGCGTGTTCCATGGATGAGAACACTGGTCTGAATTTCCCGTCAAAACCAGAGTTAAACCACAGGATCTGTGTCTTCCTACAAGCAAGAGTTCATTTCTGGTAAATCATGTGAATTTTGGGCTCCAATGATTTTACACAGTTCAAGAACCCAACGCAATTCTCACTATTAACTAAAGAGCATTTATGTAAGAGGAGCTGTGGTTTGTATCAGTTTCATAAGCAGAATTGATTCCAATATGGTCCGTATGAGTAGGAAACACAGTTCTTTTTTTCACAGCATGCTCATGGTACTAGCAGTATTGAGGAAGCTGGAAAGAAGGGCTTGCTTCTTGCGTTAAAACAGAGTGTGTTTCATGGATGGAACACTGGTCTGACTTTTCCCTCAGAAACGGAGTTAAACCCGAGGATCTGTGTCTTCCTATAAGCAAGAGTTCATTTCGGGTAAACAAAGAGAATTTTGGGCTCAAATGATTTTACACAGTTCAGAAAGCCATCGCGATTCTCACTATATACTAAAGAGCATTTATGTAAGAGGAGCTGTGGTTTTTATCTGGTTCATAAGCAGACTTGAACTACATGTGTTCCGTATGAGAAGGAAACACAGTTCTTTTTTTCTGGGCATGCTCATGGTTATTGCTGTATTGGATACGCTGGAAAGAAGAGCTTGCTTCTTCCGTTAAAACAGATTGTGTTTCATCAATGAGAACAGTGCTCAGAATTTCCCTTCAGAAACCGAGTTAAACCCCAGGATCTGTGTCTTCCTACAAGCAAGAGTTCATTTCTGTTAAAAACTGTGAATTATGGGCTCAAATGATTTTACAGAGTTCAAGAACCCAATGCGATTCTCACTAGTAACTAAAGAGCATTTATGTAAGTGGAGATGTGGTTTGTATCAGTTTCATATGCAGCGTTGATCTACATATGGTCCGTATGAGTAGGAAACACAGTTCTATTTCTCAGGGCATGCTCATGGAACTTGCTGTATTGGAGATGCTGGAAAGAAGAGCATGCTTCTTGCGTTAAAACAGAGTTTGTTACATGCATGAGAACCCTGGTCTGAATTTCCCTTCACAAAGGGAGTCAAAACACACGATCTGTGTCGTCCTGCAAGCAAGAGTTCATTTCTGGTAAACCAGTGAATTTTGGCCTCAAATGATTTTACACAGCTCAAGAACCCAACGCGATTATCACTATTAACTAAAGATGCTTCAAATAAGTGGAGCTTTGTTGTGTATCAGTTTCATAAGCAGACTTGAACTACATATGGTACGTATGAGTAGGAAACACAGTTCTTTTTTTCAGGGCATGCTCATGGTACTTGCTGTATTGGAGTCGCTGGAAAGAAGAGCTTGTTTCTTGCGTTAAAACAGAGTGTGTTCCATGGATGAGAACACTGGTCTGAATATTCCGTCATACATGGAGGTAAACCACGTGATCTGTGTCTACCTATATTCAGGAGTTCATTTCTGGTAAACAAAGAGAATTTTGGGCTCAAGTGATTTTACACAGTTAAAAAACCATCGAGATTCTCACTATTAACTAAAGAGCATTTATGTAAGAGGAGCTGTGGTTTGTAACAGGTTCATAAGCAGACTTGAACTACATGTGGTCATTATGAGAAGGAAACACAGTTCTTTTTTTCTGTGCATGCTCATGGTTCTTGTTGTATTGGAGACGCTGGAAAGAGGAGCTTTCTAATTCCGTTAAAACAGATTGTATACAATGGATGAGAACATTGGTCTGAATTTCCCTTCCGAAATGGACTTAAAGCCCAAGTTCTGTGTCTCCCTACAAGCAAGATATCATTTCTGGTAAACCCAGTGAATTTTGTGCTCAAATGATTTTACACAGGTCAAGAACCCAACTCGATTCTCACTATTAACTAAAGAGAATTATATGTAAGGGGAGCTGTGCTTTGTATCAGTTTCATATGCAGAGTTGAACTACATATGATCCGTATGAGTAGGAAACAGTTCTTTTTTTCAGGGCATGCTCATGGTACTTGCTGTATTGGAGTCGCTGGAAAGAAGAGCTTGTTTCTTGCGTTTAAACAGAGTGTGTTCCATGGATGAGAACACTGGTGTGAATTTTCCGTCATAAACGGAGTTCAACCACGAGATCTGTGTCTTCCTACATTCAAGAGTTGATTTCTGGTAAACAAAGAGAATTTTGGGCTCAAGTGATTTTACACAGTTCAGAAAACCATCGCGATTCCACTATTAACTAAAGAGTATTTACATAAGAGGAGCTGTGGTTTGTATCAGTTTCATAAGCAGAGTTGAACTTCATATTGTCCATATGAGTAGAAAGCACAGTTCTTTTTTTCTGGGGATGCTCATGGTTCTTGCTGTATTGGAGATGCTGGAAAGGAGAGCTGGCTTCTTCCGGTAAAACAGAGTGTGTTCCATGGATAAGAACACTGGTCTGAATTTCCCTTCAGAAACGGAGTTCAACCCCAGGATCTGTGTCTTCCTACAAGCAAGAGTTCATTTCTGGTAAACAAAGAGAATTTTTGGCTGAAGTGATTTTACACAGTTCAGAAACCCATCGCAATTCTCACTATTAACAAAAGAGCATTTATGTAAGAAGAGCTGTGCTTTGTATCAGTTTCATAAGCAGAGTTGAACTACATATGGTCCATATGAGTAGGAAACACAGTTCTTTTTTTCTGGGCATGTTCATATTTCTTGCTGTATTGGAGATGCTGAAAAGAAGAGCTTGCGTCTTGCATGAAAACAGAATGTGCTAAATGGATGAGAACACTGATCTGAATTTCTCTTCAGAAACGGAGTTAAACCCCAAAATCTGTGTCTTCCTACAAGCAAGAGTTCATTTCTGGTACACCAAGAGAATTTTGAGCTCAAATGATTTTACACAGTTCTGGAACCCAACGCAATTCTCACTATTAACCAAAGAGCATTTATGTAAGAATAGCTGTGCTTTGTATCAGTTTCATAAGTAGAGTTGAACTACATATGGTCCATATGAGTAGGAAACACAGTTCTTTTTTTCACGGCATGAACATGGTTCTTACTCTCTGTATTGGAGACGCTGGAAAGAAGAGCTTGCTTCTTGCATTAAAACAGAGTGTGTTTCATGGATGAGAACACTGGACTGAATTTTCCTTAAGAAACAGAGTTAAACCCCAGGATCTGTGTCTTCCAAAAAGCAAGTGTTCATTTCTGGTAAACAACGTGAATTTTTGGATCAAATGATTTTACACAGTTCACAAACCCAACGCGATTCTAACTATTAACTAAAGAGCATTTATGTAAGAGAAGCTGTGGTTTCCATCAGTTTCATGAGCAGAGTTGAACTGCATATTATCTGTATGTGTAGGAAATACAGTTATTTTTTTTGAGCATGCTCATGGTTCTTGCTGTAATGGAGATGCTGGAAAGAAGAGCATGCTTCTTGCGTGAAAACACAGTGTGTTTCATGGATGAGAACACTGGTCTGAATTTCCCTTCATAAACGGAGTTAAACCCCAGGATCAGTGTCTTCCTACATGCAAGAGTTCATTTCTGGTAAACCCAATGAATTTTGGGCTCAAATGATTTTACAAAGTTCACGAACCCAACGCGATTCTCACTATGAACTAAAGAGCATTTATGTAAGAAGAGCTGTGGTTGGTATCAGTTTCATGAGCAGAGTTGAACTACATATGATGCCTATGAGTAGGAAACACAGTTCTTTTTTCAGGGTTTGCTCATCTTTCTTGCTATATTGGAGATGCTGGAAAGAAGAGCATGCTTCTTGCGTGAAAACAGAGTGTGTTTCATGAAGAGGACACTGGTCTGAGTTTCGCTTCAGAAATGGATTTAATGTCCAGGATCTGTGTCTTCCTACAAGCAAGAGCTCATTTCTGGTAAACCCACTCACTTATGGGCTCAAATGAATTTACACAGTTCCAAAACCAACGAGTTTCTCATAATTAACTAAGGAGCATTTATTTAACAGGAGCTGTGGTTTGTATCAGTTTCATAAGAAGAATTGAACAAGATATGTTCCATATGAGTAGGAAACACGTTTCTTTTTTTCTGGGTTTGCTCAGGTTTCTTGCTCTATTGGAGACGCTTAAAAGAAGAGCATGCTTCTTGCGTTAAACAGAGAGTGTTTCATGGATGAGAACACTGGTCTGAATTTCCCTTCAGAAACGGAGTTAAATCCCAGGATCTTTGTCTTCCTACAAGCAAGAGTTCATTTCTGGTAAACCCTGTGAATTATGGGTTCCAATGATTTTACACAGTTAATGAACCTATGTGATTCTCACTATTAACTAAAGAGCATTTATGTAAGAGGAGCTGTGGTTTGTATCAGTTTCATAAGCAGAGTTGAACTAGATATGTTCCATATGAGTAGGAAACCCATTTCATTTTTTCTGGGCTTGCTCAGGTTTCTTGCTCTTTGGAGATGCTTAAAAGAAGAGCATGCTTCTTGTGTTAAAACAGCATGTGTTTCATGGATGAGGACACTGTTCTTAATTTCCCTTCAGAAACAGAATTAAACCACAGGGTATGTGTCTTCCTACAAGCAAGAGGTCATTTCTGGTAAACCCAGTGAATTGGCGGCTCACATGAATTTAGACAGAACACAAACCCAACGTGTTTTTCACTATTAACTAAAGAGCATTTATTTAATAAGGGCTGTGGTTTGTATCAGTTTCATAATCAGACTTGAACTAGATATGGTGCCTATGAGTAGGATACACAGTTCATTTTTCGGGGCTTGCTCTTGTTTCTTCCTGGATTGGAGACGCTGGAAGGAAGAGCATGCATGCTTCTTGCGTTAAAACAGAGTGTGTTTCATGGACGAGGACACTGGTCTGAATTTCCCTTCAGAAATGGATTTAAGGTCCAGGATCTGTGTCTTTCCACAAGCAAGAGGTCATTTCTGGTATACCCACTGTATTTCGGTCTCAAATGAATGTACAACGTTCAAAAACCCAACGCGTTTCTCACAATTAACTAAAGGTCATTTATTTAACAGCAGGTGTGGTTTGTATCAGTTTCATAAGCACAATTGAATTAGATATGTTCGATGAGTAGGAAACACATTTCTTTTTTCTGGGCATGCTCAGTTTTCTTGCTCTATTGGAGATGCTTAAAAGAAGAGCATGCTTCTTGCATTAAAACAGAGTGTGTTTCATGGATGAGAACACTGTTCTGAATTTCCCTTCAGAAACGGAGTTAAACCACAGGATCTGTGTCTTCCTACAAGCAAGAGGTCATTATGGTAAAGCTACTGAATTTTGGGCTCAAATGAATTTACACA
This sequence comes from Onychomys leucogaster, assembly GCA_949786385.1. Classification (NCBI taxonomy): domain Eukaryota; kingdom Metazoa; phylum Chordata; class Mammalia; order Rodentia; family Cricetidae; genus Onychomys; species Onychomys leucogaster. Next base: position 68,864 of record CATKUP010000729.1, read on the forward strand.
GCTCACAAACCCAATGAGTTTCTCATTATTAACTAAAGAGCTTTATTTAATATGATCTGTGGGTCGTATCATTTTCATAAGCAGATTTGAACTAGATATGGTCCATATGAGTAGGAAACACATTTCTTATCTTCTGGGCTTGTTCAGGTTACATGGTATATTGTAGACGCTGGAAAGAAGAGCATGATTCTTGCGTGAAAACAGAGTGTATTTGATGAAGAGGACACTGGACTGAATTTCGCCTCAGAAATGGAATTAATGTCCAGGATCTGTGTCTTCCTACAAGCAAGAGGTCATTTCTGGTATACACACTGTATTTCGGGCTCAAATGAATGTACACAGTTCACAAACCCAACGCGTTTCTGACAATTAACTAAAGAGCATTTATTTAACAGCAGCTGAGGTTTGTATCAGTTCCATAACCACAATTGAACTAGATATGTTCCATATGAGTAGGAAACACATTTCTTTTTTCTGAGCTTGCTCAGGTTTCTTGATCTATTGGAGACGCTTTTAAGAAGAGCATGCTTCTTGTGTTAAAACAGAGTGTGTTTCATGGATGAGAACACTGGTCTGAATTTCCCTTCAGAAACGGAGTTAAACCACAGGATCTGTGTCTTCCTACAAGCAAGAGTTCATTTCTGGTAGACCCACTCTCTTTTTGGCTCAAAAGAATTTACACAGTTCACAAACCCAACGCATTTCTCACAATTAACTAAAGAGCATTTACTTAACAGTAGCTGTGGTAGGTATCAGTTTCATAATCAGAGTTTTGCTAGATATGATGCCTATGAGTAGAAAACACAGTTCTTTTTTCGGGACTTGCTCATGTTTCTTGCTGTATTGGAGACATTGTAAAGAAGAACATGCTTCTTGCGTTAAAACATAGTGTGTTTCATGGAAGAGGACACTGATCTGAATTTCCCTTCAGAAATGGATTTAAGGTCCAGGATCTGTGTCTTCCTACATTCAAGGTAAACCCAGTGAATTTTGGGGTCCAAAGATTTTACACTGTTAACGAACCAACGTGATTCTCACTATTAAGTAAAGAGCATTTATGTAAGAGGAACCCTGGTTTGTATCAGTTTCATGAGCAGAGTTGAACTAGATATGTTCCATATGAGTAGGAAACCCATTTCTTTTTTTCTGGGCTTGCTCAGTTTTCTTGCTCTATTGGCGACACTTAACAGAAGAGCATGCTTCTTGCATTAAAACAGAGTATGTTTAATGGATGAGAACACTGTTGTGAATTTCCCTTCAGAAATGTAGTTAAACCACAGGATCTGTGTCTTCCTACAAGCAAGAGGTCATTTCTGTTAAACCCAGTCAATTAGCAGCTCAAATGAATTTATACAGAACAAAACCCAACATGTTTCTCAGTATTAACTAAACAGCATTTATTTAACGGGAGCTGTGGTTTGTTTCAGTTTCATAATCAGAGTTGAGCTAGATATGATGCCTATGAGTAGGAAACACAGTTCTTTTTTCGGGGCTTGCCCATGTTTCTTGCAATATTGGAGATCCTGGAAAGAAGAGCATGATTCTTGCGTTAAAACAGAGTGTGTTTCATGGAAGAGGACACTGATCTGAATTTCCCTTCAAAAATGGAGTGAAACCACAGGATATGTGTCTTCCTACAAGAAAGAGGTCATTTCTGGTAAACCGAGTGAATTTGCAGCTCAAATGAATTTACACAGTACATGAAACCAACGCATTACTCACAATTTACTAAAGAGCATTTATGTAAGAGGAGCAATGGTTGTATCAGTTTCATGACCAGAGTTGAACTAGATATGGACTGTACGAGTTGGGAACACATTTCTTTTTTTCTGGGCTTGCTCATGTTTCTTGCTGTATTGGAGACTCTTGAAAGAAGAGCATGCTTCTTGTGATAAAACAGAGTGTGTTTCATGGTTGAGAACACTGGTCTGAATTTGCCTTCAAAAACGGAGTTAAACCACAGGACCTGTGTCTTCCTACAAGCAAGAGGTCATTTCCTGTAAACCCAATCAATTTTCTGCTCAAATGAATTTACAGAGAACAGAAACCCAAAGCGTTTCTCACTACTAACTAAAGAGCATTTATTTAACAGGGGCTGTGGTTTGTATCAGTTTAATTACAAGAGTTTAATTAGATATGATGCGTATGAGTAGGAAACACAGTTCTTTTTTTCGGGGCTTGCTCATATTTCTTGCTGTATTGGAGATGCTCTAAAGAAGAGCATGCGTCTTGCATTAAACAGAGTGTTACATGGAAGAGAATACTGGTCTGAATTTCCCTTCAGAAATGGACTTAAGGTACAAGATCTGTGTCTTCCTACAACAAGAGGTTATTTATGGTAAACCCAGTGAATTTTGGGGTCCAATGAATTTACACAGTTAACGAACCAACGTGATTCTCACTATTATGTAAAGAGCATTTATGTAAGAGGAGCTCTGGTTTGTATCAGTTTCATAAGCAGAGTTGAACTAGGTATGTTCCATATGAGTAGGAAACCCATTTCTTTTTTTCTGGGCTGGCTCAGTTTTCTTGCTCTATTGGCGACGCTTAACAGAAGAGCATGATTCTTGCGTTAAAACAGAGTATGTTTCATGGAAGAGAACACTGTTCTGAATTTTCCTACAGAAATGGAATTAAATCACAGGATCTGCGTCTTCCTACAAGCAAGAGGTCATTTCTCGAAAACCCAGTTGATTTGCGGCTCAAATGAATTTACACAGAATACAAACCCAATGTGTTTCTCACTATTAACTAAAGAGCATCTATTCAACATGAGCTCTGGTTTGTATCAGTTTCATATTCAGAGTTGAACTCGATATGATGCCTATGAGTAGGAAACATAGTTCTTTTTTCGGGGCTTGCTCATGTTTCTTGCTGTATTGGAGACGCTGGAAAGATGAGCATGCTTCTTGCGTTAAAACAGACTGTGTTTCATGGAGCAGAACAATGTTCTGAATTTCCCTTCAGAAACGGAGTTAAACCACAGGTTCTGTGTCTTCCTAGAAGCAAGAGGTCATTTCTGGTAAATGCAGTCAATTTGCTGCTCAAATGAATATACAAATAACAAAAACCCAATGCGTTTTTCACTATTAACTAAAGAGCATTTATTTAATATGAGCTGTGCTTTGTACCAGTTTCATAAGCAGACTAGAACAAGATATGGTGCCTATGAGTAGGAAACACAGTTTTTTTTTTTTACGGGGCTCACTCATGTTTCTTCCTGTATTGGAGACACTTGAAAGAAGAGCATGCATGCTTGTTGGGTTAAAACAGAGTGTGTTTCATCGACGAGGCCACTGGTCTGAATTTCTCTTCAGAAATGGATTTAAGGTCCAGGATCTGTGTGTTCCTACAAGCAAGAGGTCATTTCTGTTAAACCCAGTCAATTTGCAGCTCAAATGAATTTACACAGAACCAAAAACAAGCACGTTTCTCAGTATTAACTAAAGAGCATTTATATAACATGAGCTGTGGTTTGTATCAGTTTCATAATCAGAGTTGAACTAGATATGATGTTTATGAGTAGGAAACACAGTTATTTTTCGTGGCTTGCTCATATTTCTTGCTGTATTGGAGATGCTGGAAAGAAGAGCATGCTTCTTGCGTTAAAACAATGTGTGTTTCATGGAAGAGAATACTGGTCAGAATTTCCCTTCAAAAATGGACTTAAGGTCAAGGATCTGTGTCTTCCTACAAGCACGAGTTCATTTCTGGTAAAACCAGTGAATTATGGGATCCAATGATTTTACACAGTTAACAAACCAATGTGATTCTCACTATTAAATAAAGAGCATTTATGTAAGTGGAGCTGTGGTTTGTATCAGTTTCATAAGCAGAGTTGAACTAGATATGTTCCCTATGAGTAGGAAACCCATTTCTTTTTTTCTGGGCTTGCTTAGTTTTCTTGCTCTTTGTAGATGCTTAAAAAAAGAGCATGCTTCTGGCGTTAAAACAGCCTTTGTTTCATGGATGAGGACACTGTTCTGAATTTCCCTTCAGAAACGGAGTTAAACCACAGGATCTGTGTTTTCCTACAAGCATGAGTTCATTTCTGGTAAACCCAGTGAATATATGGCTGAAATGAAATTACACAGTTCACGAACCCAACATGTTTCTCACAATTAACTAAAGAGCATTTATGTAAGAGGAGATGTGGTTTGAATCAGTTTCATAAGTAGAGTTGAAATAGATATGGTCCATATGAGTAGGAAACACAGTTCTTATCTTCTGGGCTTGTTCATGTTACTTGGTATGCTGGAGAGAAGAGCATCCTTTTTGCGTTAAAACAGAGTGTGTTCATGGATGAGAAGACAGGTCTGAATTTCCCTAATCAAATAGATTTAAGGTCCAGGTTCTGTGATTTCCTACAAGCAAGAGGTCATTTCTGGTAACACCTCAGATTTTTGGGCTCACATGAATTTACACAGTTCACAAACCCAACGCGTTTCTCACTATTAACTAAAGAGCATTTATTTAAAAGGAGCTGTGGTTTGTATCAGTTTCATAATCAGAGTTGATCTAGATATGATGGTGATGAGTAGGAAACACAGTTCTTTTTCGGGCCTTGCTAATGTTTCTTCCTGTATTGGAATCATAGGAAAGAAGAATATGCATGCTTCTTGCGTTAATACATTGTGTGTTTCATGGGCGTGGACACTGGTCTGAATTTCCCTTCAGAAATGGATTTAAGGTCTGGGATCTGTGTCTTCCAACAAGCTAGAGGTCATTTCTCTTAAACCCACTGTATTTGGGGCTCGAATGAAGTTAAACAGTTTACAAACCCAACACGTTTCTCACAATTAAGTAAAGAGCATTTATTTAACAGGATCTGTGGTTTGTATCACTTTCATAATCAGAATTGAACTAGATATGATGGCGATGAGAAGGAAACACAGTTCTTTTTCGGGGCTTGCTCATGTTTCTTCCTGTATTGGAATCAAAGGAAAGAAGACAATGCATGCTTCTTGTGTTAAAACAGTGTGTGTTTCATGGAAGAGGACACTGGTCTGAATTTCCCTTCAGAAATGGATTTAAGGTCTGGGATCTGTGTCTTCCTACAAGCAAGAAATCATTTCTGGTAAACCCACTGTATTTTCTGCTCAAATGAATTTACACAATTCACAAACCCAACGCGTTTCTCACAATTAGCTAAAGAGCATTTATTTTACAGGAGTTCTGGATTTTATCAGTTTCATAAGCAGAGGTGAACTAGATATGTTCCATATGAGTAGGAAACACATTTCTTTTTTTCTGGGCTTGCTCAGGTTTGTTGCTGTCTTGGAGAGGCTTGAAAGAAGAGCATGCTACTTGCGTTAAAACAGAGTGTGTTTCATGGAAGAGGACAATGGTCTGAATTTCCCTTCAGAAACAAAGTGAAACCATAGGATATGTGTCTTTCTACAGGCAAGAGTTCATTTCTGGTTAACCCAGTGAATTAGCGGCTCAAATGAATTTACACAGAACACAAACCCAACACTCTTCTCACTATTAACTAAAGAGCATATATTTAACATGAGCTGTGTTTTGTATCAGTTTCATAAGCACAGTTGAACTAGATATGATTCGTATGAGTATGAAACACAGTTCTTTTTTTCTGGGCTTTCTCATGCTTCTTGCTGTATTGGAGACTCTGAAAAGAAGCGCATGCTTCTTGCGTGAAAACAGAGTGTGTTTCATGGAAGAGGACACAGGTCAGAATTTCTCTTCAGAAATGGTTTTAAGGTCCCGAATCTGTGTCTTCCTACAGCAAGTGTTCATTTCTGGAAAACCCACTGTATTTTGGGCTCAAATGAATTTACACAGTTCACAAACCCAACGCGTTTCTCACAATTAACTAAAGAGCATTTATTTAACAGGAGCTGTGGGTTTTATCAGTTTGATAAGCAGAGTTGAACTACATATGTTCCATATGAGTTGGAAACACATTTCTTTTTTCTGGGCTTGCTCAGGTTTGTTGCTCTATTGGAGACGCTTGAAAGAAGAGCATGCTACTGGCGTTAAAACAGATTGTGTTTCATGGAAGAGGACACTGGTCTGAATTTCCCTTCAGAAACGAAGTGAAACCACAGGATATGTGACTTTGTACAGGCAAGAGGTCATTTCTGGTTTACCCAGTGAATTTGCGGCTCAAATGAATTTACACAGAACACAAACCCAACGCATTTCTCACTATTAACTAAAGAGCATTTATTTAACATGAGCTGTGATTTGTATCAGTTTCATGAGCACAGTTGAACTAGATATGATTTGTATGAGTAGGAAACACAGTTCTTTTATTCTGGGCTTACTCATGTTTCTTTCTGTATTGGAGCATCTGGAAAGAAGAGCATGCTTAATGCGTTAAAACACTGTGTTTCCTGGAAGAGAATACTGTTCTGAATTTCACTTGAGAAACGTAGTTAAACCACAGGATCTGAGTCTTCCTACAAACAAGAGGTATTTCTGGTAAACCCAGTCAATTTGTGGCTCAAATGAATTTACACAGAACATAAACCCAACGTGTTTCTCACTATTAACTAAAGAGCATTTATTTAACAGGAGCTGTGGTTTGTATCAGTTTAATAATCTGAGATGAACTAGATATTATGCTTATGAGTAGGAAACACAGTTCTTATTTCGGGGCTTGCTCATGTTTCTTGCTGTATTGCGGATGCTGGAAAGAATAGCATGCATCTTGCGTTAAAACAGACTGTGTTTCATGGAAGAGAACACTGGTCTGAATTTCCCTTCAGAAACGGAGTTAAACCTCAGGATCTGTGTCTTCCTACAAGCAGGAGGTCATTTCTGGTAAACGGAGTAAATTTGCGGCTCAAATGAATTTACACCGAACACAAACCCAACGTGTTTCTCACTTTTAACTAAAGAGCATTTATTTAAAAGGAATGTGGTTTGTATCAGTTTCATAATCAGAGTTGAACTAGATATGATGGCGATGAGTAGGAAACACAGTTCTTTTTCTGGGCTTGCTCATGTTTCTTTCTGTATTGGAATCGCAGGAAAGAAGAGAATGCATGCTTCTTGCATTAAAACAGTGTGTGTTTAATGGACGAGGACACTGGTCTGAATTTCCCTTCAGAAATGGATTTAAGGTCCGGGATCTGTGTGTTCCTACAAGCAAGAAGTCATTTCTGGTAAACCCACTGTATTTTCTGCTCAAATGAATTTACACAATTCACAAACCCAACGCGTTTCTCACAATTGGCTAAAGAGCCTTTATTTTACAGGAGTTCTGGATTTTATCAGTTTCATAAGCAGAGGTGAACTAGATATGTTCCATATGAATAGGAAACACATTTCTTTTTTTCTGGGCTTGCTCAGGTTTGTTGCTCTATTGGAGAGGCTTGAAAGAAGAGCATGCTACTTGTGTTAAAACAGAGTGTGTTTCATGGAAGAGGACAATGGTCTTAATTTCCCTGCAGAAACGAAGTGAAAACATAGGTTTTGTGTCTTTCTACAGGCAAGAGTTCATTTCTGGTTAACCCAGTGAATTTGCGGCTCAAATGAATTTACACATAACACAAACCCAACACTCTTCTCACTATTAACTAAAGAGCATATATTTAACATGAGCTGTGTTTTGTATCAGTTTCATAAGCACAGTTGAACTAGATATGATTCGTATGAGTATGAAACACATTTCTTTTTTTCTGGGCTTTCTCATGTTTCTTGCTGTATTGGAGACTCTGAAAAGAAGCGCATGCTTCTTGCGTGAAAACAGAGTGTGTTTCATGGAAGAGGACACAGGTCAGAATTTCTCTTCAGAAATGGATTTAAGGTCCCGGATCTGTGTCTTCCTACAAGCAAGAGTTCATTTCTGGAAAACCCACTGTATTTTGGGCTCAAATGAATTTACACAGTTCACAAACACAATGTGTTTCTCACAATTAACTAAAGAGCATTTATTTAACAGGAGCTGTGGTTTGTATCAGTTTCATAAGCCTAGTTGAACTAGATATATTCCATATGATTAGGAAACAAGTTTTTTTTTTTTTCTGGGCTTGCACAGGTTTGTTGCTCTATTGGAGACGCTTAAAAGAAGAGCATGCTTCTGATATTAAGACAGAGTGTTTTTCATGGATGAGAACACTGGTTTGAATTTACATTCAGAAACGGAGTTAAACCACAGGATCTGTGTCTT